>VZRI01013423.1:525448-606775 GCA_013397515.1 Upupa epops
CAGTTTGCAGAAGACATCAAACTGTATGGGAGTGTTGATCTGCTGGAGGGTGGAAAGGCTCTATAGAGGGACCTGGACAGGTTGGATAGATGGGCCGAGGCCAATTGTCTGAGGGACAATAAGGCAAATAACGCCAAATGCTGGGCAAGGGTACAGGCTCGAGGACAAGTGACTCAAGAGCTGCCCAGCAGAAAAGGACCTGGGGGTGCTGGTAGACAGGCAGCTTCAGTGTGCTCAGGTGGCCAAGAAGGCCAGCAGGATCCTGGCCTGGATCAGGAATAGCATGGTCAGCAGGAGAAGGGAAGTTATGGAGCCCTTGTACTCCACCCTTGTGAGGCCTCATCTTGAGTACTGTGTTCAGTTTTTCATTACAGGAAAGACATTGAGATCCTGGAGCGTGTCCAGAGGAGAGCTACCAAGCTTGTGAGGGGTTTAGAGAACCAGTCATTTGAGGATAAGCTGAGGGAGCTGGGCAGGTTTAGTTTGGTGAAGAGGAGGCTGAGGGGGGACCTCATTGCCCTCTAGAGCTACCTGAAGGAAGGTTGGAGAGAGGTGGGTGTTGGCCTGTTGTCTTTGGTGACTGATGACAGGACAGGGGTAATAGTCTAAAGTCGAGGCAGGGGAGGCTTAGATAGGATCTTAGGAAGAAATTCTTTACGGAAAGAGTGGGGAGGAACTGGAAGGGCCTTCCCAAGGATGTAAATTAAATACCACCATCCCTGGAGGTATTTAAGAAGCCTGTAGACATGGTGCTTTGTGACAGGCTAGAATGGCAGGCATGGGGGGGGTTATTTTGTGATTTTCATCCATCAGGTATTTAAGTTTTTTGTTGGTGAGGGTATGGTTGCACTCGGTGATCTAGAAGGTCCTTTCCAACCATGTTTATTCTGTGATTCTGTGAAATCCCTGTAGGAAAAGTCTGTGGTCGTGTATTTATGAGTTTGTACCTAGCAGTAAGTGAAAGAGGTAGCAAAAATTGTTGGGTTGGGTTTTTTTGAGATACAACTGGGAACTGAAGAATAAAACATTCATTACTTCTGCTTAAATTTGAGCTGAATCCACACTTTGGATCACCATGTTTGCAGATAGAGTGTCTGTGGTCATATAATTGCCTCTCTTCGTGACCAGTAATGATATATTGCTATTGCAGTTAAGAGGTGTTGAAAGACATTTTACAGCTTAGAAATAGGGAGAGTCTTCCCTTCTTCTCCCATGCATATATGCCATAATGTGAGCAAATATGGCAAAGTACAGCTATGTGGCACATGCTGAAGCTGAAATCTGCCTGGTCTTCTCCCCTGGGACTGACTTTGACAAGGCCTTACTATTTCAGGAGTGCTAAAATGAAACAGTAATACACTGCTGAGTTTCATCCAAGCCCAGTTTTATTATACGAACTACTTTCATCTACTGCCTATGTCTCTTCCCATCCAAATATGGACAGAATAAATAAAGCAAACGCACAAGCTTTGTTGCTCTGCACAGAACACAGAGCAACTATCCAGTACATTCATGAAGAAATCAAGCATCTCACCTCTTTATAGGATTTTTTATCTACAGTTCTCATCTTGCTTTATAAAAGAGAGAGAAGTATCTCTTTTTTTGCTAATGAAGAAGACAGATGAACAAGAAGTAAACCCACATTCTTTGGACGTTTGAATGGTAACTCCAGGGTGGGAAGGTGTAAGTGCCTGTAGGGAGAATACAAAGATAAGTATTCAAATATGTCTGGAGCTAACAATCTTTATTAGACATGGTCCGGCCTGTCACCGTGTGAAGATGTTGCAATATCATGTTTCCCAGCTCTGCAGAGGAAAGTGCCTGTTCATTCAGGAGCTAGAAGTTTTGTTTTAGTAAGACTGGTAGAAATACCAGCAGTAGGTTCAGAAGCAACCTGAAGGCTACTGAGTTCAGTGGGAATCTTTTTAACAGGATCAGGCTTTTGTTGTAAAACAACTGTTACGTTACTTTGAAGAGAACTGCCAATAATCTACCAGAGTAGGGATTTCTAGATTTCCTCCTTTCATGACCCTTCTATAGGACAGTTCTCCTCAGATCAGGTGGAGAATAGCCAGCTGAGCTGGTAGCTCTACAGTGAGAGGACAATTATGCTCACAAACAAGTTCTAATAGTGTCAGAGGAGTATTATGAACAAATAGGATGCAACTAACAGCAATACTATGTAGGCATGCATTGTGGTCATTTTAGCCATATGAGCTCATCCAGTATCATGAAACAAGGTTTTATAACTGCCTGGGGGATGTAGTGAGTGCCTTTAAGGGACAAATGGCATTAATGGTGTTATTCAGAAGGATTAATGCCATCGTATGATGGAGTTCCCCATGACTCCAAAGAACACATCTATTAGTGAACCTACTGGTGATTAAAACATGCTGAGCAAAACAATAGTTAATTGAGCAATGGAAAAATACGAGGGAAGATTTTATCTTCTATGAAAGCAGATTTATACTATTCAGCCTGTGACTAAAATTGTCTTTGAGGTGCGTAGGATCATATTTGCAATCAGTGAATGTCATCGCCCGTTGGACAGGACACAGGAACTGGCCTCTGTGGGCTTCTTGCCATCCCAAATTAACTGCTGCACATCTGGTGTAGAAGAGCTCCACCACTTTCCTCCATTTTACTACTGCAATAGCTACACTACCCCTTCTGCTTGGACAGGACCACCAAGGGCTCCAGAGGCAAAAGGTCTGAGAAAAAGTGTACAGATATCAAATGTCTGTGGTTTCTGATAATGCCCATAGTGAGAAATCCAGGGAGTGGTTAACTGAAGGCAAGTCAGGGTGTTGCAGGGCATTTGCTGAGCTTGATAACTGCTTTTCTGTCTGCTCCTGCTCTGTATGGGAAGGTGTGAGCATTGACAGTGCCAAAGGGGGTCCCAGCAGAACCCAGATGGCAGGATGGATCCCAGAAGTTGCTCAGGGTTGTGGACCTTGGTCTTGCAGATGGACCTGCTGCAGCATTACTAGGAGACATGAATGGGAAAAGGGGCAATGCAGGCAAGTTTCTTGCCAGTATCCCCTTGAGAGCAGACCCAGGGTCTACTTGTGTCTGAGACCATTATGCCTTTTTCTTGCACACTTGCGGTGTTATGTGTAAAGGGTACAGCTGGGAATTAGTCATGAACTCCCCACACTCCGACAGTTGAAGCTGTGGGGATGTTAGATAACCTGAGTTTATGCAACTTGCTTTTCTAGGCAAGATCTTTTTTCTGTGATCTTTCAACTCTTTTTATGAGCAACAGCCTGGCAAGATCTTCACTTCAAGAACTAGTTGAAGACTTTACTGAAAACTAGACCTGAAAACCAGACCTGTCCTAACCTGCAGCTTCTCAAGTGGTTTCTACTATGTCAAGAACCATATTGGCTCTAAGTAAAGTTTTCTTTCACTTCCTCAGGCCTAATTCCCAAAAGTCATGAGAGACATGTTGATTGAAGCATGGCTCTTGTCCTCTGGTCTGGGAACTTGCTGCCAGGGTATGCTGCCTTCTGCCATGCCCTGGCCCAGAGCCAGAGGCAGGACATCCACATCTTGAGATGCCCACCCCTGCAAGAGGAATGGTGTTTCTTGGGAGTAGAGCAAGGACACAGGTCCCTCTTGTTGACTCTGTCCCTGGCCAACTGCTGTCCTTTCAGCAAGAGATGGCTCTTTCTTGATGCCTTCAGCTGGATGAAGCTTCTAACCACATCTCAACTGCTTTGGTGCAAATTGCTCTGTCTTTGCTCAAAGACTTAGGGCTTCTGAGCCTGCAAAATGCACCCTGTTCTCCTGTACAAGCAACTAGCTGCTGATCATTTTGTTTCCATGTCCTCTCTTCCCTTACAGGCCACATTGTATGTGACTTTTCATTTAAAAACACCTCCTTACATGCATGTATCCCTCTCTCCATCGTCCATATGTGCCAAACTCTGCATGTTCTCAGTGTGCTTGCAGAGGGCTGCTTTGGCACTGTGTTGGGTTTCTTGCTCTGGGGCAGACAGTGTGATCTCAGCCTGGACACAGGCATTTTCCTCTTGCTGGAAAAAGAACATTTGGGCTATTAGCAGAGAGGAAGCTCAAAGTGTCATGCAAGTTTATGTCAAACAATTGTACCAAAGGAGCTGGAAAAAACAAGGTTTTTTTAAAAAGAACTGTATCATTTCCCATTTATTGAAACAAAAGCTCAAGTATTTAAGCTACTAAAAAGTGGATGGTGCATTAACTCTTTATGTTGCTTGCATACAAACAAAAAGTAGAGGTTTAAGCTCAGAACGTGCTATCTCTAATCCTTCATACTGGATGCTTATCTTAAAGTTGTGATTCAAAATAAGCTCTAATAAAAATTATGCACCAGCCAAGGCAGGAAATACAATGCTTGCCCTACCCTTTCTATCTTGTTCCCCATGATTACAGACCTATTGAGTGTGCCATAAGGAAACACACAATAGAATGAGATCAAATAATAAATGGAAGCAATACATCAGCCCTATACTCCTTTAGCCCAAAACAACTTTCACCTCTGATTTCAGTCCACAAAGCCATGAACAGAACAGCACGTATTACCCTTTACGGGTAAATAGACATATTATGGGTAAAAGAAAAGCACGTTATTTGATTTTGCTGGTGATCCCAAAGAACATGTAAAGATGGAAAAATGTGTAAATGCATGTATCAAACTGTTGACATTTATGTGGTCATTTATTTCAGAAGACAGGTGTTTTATTCATCTCTGGGAACCTTTTTTAATTGAGGATGTGAAAAGCTGTAGTAGCCTGAACTGAGTGTGTTTTCCTGCCTCTGGGGACTCTCAAGTCTCTAGCAAGCATTTGCTCAGAATTCTTTCAGAACTGTAGAGAAGCAAAATATCCTCCCATGCTTTTCATCTTGGCTGAGCTTTGATGAACTAGGTTTGCAGAAGTCTGTGCTCTGTATTGGTCCCCAAACAACACGAATCACTTTACCTTGCCACATGAACTATAGGTTAACTAAAAATTCCAAGATGTAAGACCAGTGGTTTTATCATTGGTTTGTCTGCAATACAGCAACATTTTATTTGGTATTTGTAAAAATTAAGGGGGTACTGAATTACATAGTGTAACGAGTTACCTTATATGATGATGATAAATAAAGTGCGTCCTACGATGATCTTTTTAATTACAATCACTCAAAAGGTGACAGGAAGCTGTCTCCATGAAATTATTTATTTGCGAAGCTGCAGCATTATAAAGCATCTTTAGCATTCATAGTACGGTTTTCTTGCTAATACCCCATTAGATTTTGCAGCCTAACAGTTGGTATTATAGACAGGTTGAAAAGCCATTTTATCTGTAAAGGGTTTAGCAGAGGTTAGATATCCTTCAATTACACTCATGGCAGTAGAAATGTTTTGAGTTCTTTTGCTATTGCACATTTGTTAAGCAGCAGAATTACTTTCATTGAACTTGTAAACTTTCCAGTACAAACTTGTTTTTGTTGATGTATGATTTTTGCAGCATTTTCAAGATAAAAAACTATTTGGATGACCAGAAGGATCTGGCATTTACTTGTAAGAACAACAGGAACAAATGCTGATGTTATTTTTTCTTCTATTGTGGTAGGCAGTTGTAAAGGATAAAGTCCATTAATGCATGGGAGCTGATGAGAAATAATGGCGATAAGAATGATGTAAATACTTAAGTAGATAATTGTCTGGACAGTTGCATGGGGTTAAAAGTTTTAAAAAATTATCTGTGTTTATTTACTGGTCCACATACATCTGGGTTTACTGCTTCATGAATATTATCAACTACTAGAGATGAAAATCTCCTGAGAAATTGTGTTGCAGGGAAAAGCTGAAAATTGACCTGGGGACACAGCCTGGGCTGACAAAGGGGTTTTTCAGTGAGATCTGACTATATAGTATGGCTAGGCTTACAAAAGTAGGACCTGGTTGATTTGTGTTCCAGTCGTGCTCGTACTCTGAAACGTTGTGAACCAAAAATATTGCTGTCACTTTCCTCTTATAAAAATAATCTCTGCGTGGCTCCTTATTCGCAAAGGGGATGTGGATGCAGCTGCTGGGACATGTAACAGTTGGTAGCCCTTTGCTGTGTGTGTTGGAGAGGATGAACTAAATGCTCTCAGCCTGTGTGCATTTGGAGAAAATGACACTAATGTGTGTGGAAAAAACAAAAGGCAAGCAGGAAATAAATGAAAAAAATCCATGAGAAAATGGATTTTGTGGTGTGTTTAACCATGGCTGGGCGGGGGTGCTTATGAAATGAGAAAGTTTGCTTGCTTGTCTGTAGAGTTTATTTGTTTTTTAAAGTTTCCTTTAAAAAGAGCAGGGAAAATCAAGCAAAAATGAAGTTTCTCATCAGCTGGTGACTCAGACATGTCAAGCTGCGAGCAGCTCTGCAATTTCTCACTGAGCAGCATGTGGTTCTCTCAGCCTTGGTGCAGAGACCCTCTTGAAAGACCAATTTGGACGAGCTACAATTTATACTGGTGTCTAAAGCTAGGCAGGCAGATGGATTTTTATTGGAAGAAGGATGCCCCGAATGAAAGCAGGATTAGCCTTGTGGAATATCACCTGAGCTGAATACTAGTTTGGGCCAGTGAGTGATTTAGTGGCAGTGGATGGAAAAAGCAAACATCTGCTTCCCTTGATCTTTTTAAAATGTTTCCCTCATCCTTCCATAGATTCAAGCCTACAAGTATTTCAAGATCAAAGTGTTCAGCTTCCTGAGCATTTCCTATATTTAGCGAATACCTGAATGAAGCGATGACCTTTCTCAATAAGAGATGAGTTGGCAACTGAATTGTGATTCCTACACGTGTGCACAGCTTTCTTCCCCATATCCAGCCTGATCATAAGTGTCATGATTGCATGCCCTTATAGTGTCAAGCTCATCTAGCATAATATCTCATCTGTTAATCAATGACGGGCAGGACTTGGATCTCCGTTGCTAAAGATGCCATTGATCTGGGATGTGTAAGATTACAGGAGGTGAAGACTTGGGTTTCCATCCCTGGTAAAATGCCAAAATTATGACATTTTTGCACTTGAATTCCTCATTTAGCGTTTAATGCAGGACATCTGAAATCTTTTGCTTTGATAATTTCAAAGCATTTTGTTCATTATCAAGCTTCTACTAATTTGCTACATATTTTATAGATATGTATTGTAAAATACGCAAACATGTATCAACTTTTTTTCCTTTCACTGAAAAAATTAAAATGGGGTATTCTGACAATCCTGAGCTTGAAACACTTTCTTAAACATATTTTTTCCAGTTTCTGTGGAGAACTTCCCACCAGGTCTATAATAAAGCCATTCAAAATAGACTAAACAGGCAAAGTATTTAAATGACAATATTCCAAATGGCAGGCACTTCAGAGAGAGACCTTGATACATGCTATGTGTTTCTCGACACATGTTGGTTCTTTAGTACAGTATGTATTCAAGTGCTTTTCTCTTTTTTCCATGATACTGTTTGAGTAGGGTGTGCTCTTTGGAACAAACTTCCTATCCAAGTGCACTCATAATGAGTGTTATTATAGTTGAACAAGTTGTGTAATTGGTCTTTTGCTAACTAACAGCAATGTACCATGCATTTATTAGTAGCTGTGTTTATAGATTTTTTTCCATTGGAAAGACTTTGATTATTTTGTTAAAGAAAGAAAGTTGAAGGCATCTGTACTTATGTGCAGCTTCTTGGAGAGCTTAGATAGATTGGAAAAACATTTCCAAGAGCTGAGCAAATCGGATATTTTGTTGTCCAGATTTTTTTCCTCTCTTTTCCCTGTCTCATCCATAGTGACATGACCATCATTTTAATCATGTAATATTGTAGTTCTTCAAATTACATTTCTCTATTGCTGATGGAATAGCAGTTCTCCCATCTATGTGCATGTAAATGTATGCAGTTGTGGGTGAGGAAAGGAATTTAATTTATTTTTATACAGAACTCATCTATACTCCAAAAATGAGCCAATTTCCATGTGGAAACAGATTTGGCCTCGTTTAAAAACTGGCTGACTTCCCTGGAACACATATCCATTCTGGCCAACAACTCTCTAAACTAACAGAGCTTTCTTCGCGAACATTTTGAACCCAAAATATACTACAGAAAACTTTTCAGGATGAGTTTGCTTACTGTTCTATACTTCAGTTGTCACCCAGCTATGAAATTGGCTTGGTGTCACAATGAGAAACTTCAGTCTTTCCAGCAGAGCAAAACAGTGACTATAGCCACAAGCAGTTAAAAACCTGAGTTTATCATATCATCTGGAGCATGGCGTCAGACACAGCATAGAGCTTCCTGGTGTCAAGCTGGGGTTCTCATTCTGTATTCATGGACAGGAGGGGTGGCCATCCCAAGCCAATCTCAAAAGCTAACCTAGACGTAATCCTACCTCAGTGTCTGAAACATGGTAATCCATACAGGCGCACTGAAAATAGAGAAACGTGTATCCTTTTGGTGCTGCTTTTCAGCTGTTAGTAAATTCCTGGGCACCAGGCTGAAGCTTTACTACAGAGTTTGGCTTGTTCCAAGGATGGATTTTGCCTCATGGCTGTAGACTTACTGAATTTCTTGCTTTGCCTTTAGAAATGCCCAGACTGCTGCAGGAAGAAATACTTTGCACAGTGTCCTCAAGGCTCATGCAAACAAAGGAGGTAAGAGCAGCAGCAAGAAAAAGAGTGTTTCTTCCATTTGACAAAAGCTACTCTGTTAGTGGATGTGCAGCCTAATACCTGATGCTTATCTTATTTTTTAAAATAAGAACTTCCTTATCATTTTAATCCTGTTAAATATCACTGGCTAAGTAAATGCCTTTTGGTGGTTCATGTCTGTTTTACCAATCTTGACTAGCATGTGCTTGGCTGTGCTGTCAGAGGATGATGAGGTCCCTGCAAGGTAGTGAGCTGAAGGATGCTGCCCTAGGAGCTGTGTTATGCTCAAACTCCACTGCTCAGTCCCTGTCAGCTGACCCACTGCTGCTCATCCCTGCTGTGACCCACTGCTCCACCTGTGCCATCTGCCACCAAAGAGGACACAATGTGGTCCTCTGAGTCCCAGACTAAGCTAAAGCTGGAAACTTTTCTCCTCCTTAAGCTGCTCTTGGACTGGATGTTAGCAATCAGGTTAAAGTGGTTTGCTGTAGGTCACACAGCAAGTAAATGGGAGAACTTGCTTTACAATAGGTTCCACTCAGCTTTAACACACATAGTTCAAAAGCCACTCACTAGTTAAACAGGTAAATACTCTTTGAGGCTGTCTAACTTCATGATGATTTTTAACATGTGATCATAGCTTTCCTTTTTGAAAATGTATGTTAAAATCTACAGCACAATTTTTTCCTTAACGATGTTGTAACGGAAGGAAAGACATTGTCATTTGGATTGCTAATGTTGAGTTGTCATAGCAATAACATATGATGAATCTATTCAATTTTTATTTAGAAATTGTCTTTAAACTTTAGATTTAATTATCCTATTTTCTCAAGTGATCCATGCCATATTACGAACAAGAACATACTTAAATGGAAAAGAATGGTGAGTTCAGGGTCTTTCATCTTTCTGATAATTTTATGTTTCTTCTTGAATTCACTGTCCTTAATAGAGACATCCTGGAGCTAGTTTGGCTAGTCAATATACTTATGCAACAGTCCAGAGCTGCCATATGGTGACATTCTCCTCTGTGCCTGTTCATGACTCCTGGCTGGGTCTATTCCTGGACTTACTGAGAATCCTCTGAGAATAACAGCTGGGTGTAAAATGATAGCCCAAGGGTACTATCCAAAACACATTTCAGATTTCAGATTATTTATATATTTAGGCAGAGAGTGATAAAGTGGAGCTCTGTCTTATGATTTCTGATTAAAAAGCAGATTTTTACACAAGCCCACCAAGTACTCTGGGACTGAGAGACTGCAACATCTTCCTGGAGAGGAACATGGTCTTCGTTTAGGCATGTCAACAAGATGAGCCCACTGAAATACATAACCATGGAGACCTAAAGGAGCTGTTTGTAAATACCAAGATTGACGGAAAGGTCTCAAGTCTCTGATAGATTAAACTTTTGGACTTATGCAAGGGGGATTCCAGGAGAAGATGGTGGAAGAGAGCTCCCCAACCTCAATTATAATTGCTTGGGCTCCTCAGGTTTACTTATGGTCTAGTGTATTAGCTCCATGGCCATTTTTGCATGTGTACAGAGTAGCAAAGTACAAACTAATTTGCTCTATGTTTGACTGCACCTGTAAATCACTTATTTCCAGACTCTTAGAGGTCCCTGTGTCATTTCGCTTTAGCACATACTGTGCAGGGCTATGGCTGATGGAAGTAGAACTCTTCCCCAGTTTAGAATTTTCCTCTCATTCTGAGTTATGTCTGTAGGAAGTGACATGACTTACAGTTCACTCTAGAAATAAAAGTGTGAGCATTTCCACAGCACGCTCAATCTCAGTGCTGGACCCAACAATCCAAAATGTTTGGTCTTGGAAAAGGTAGTTGAGTTGGAGTAGTGGCCTGCAACTTACTCAGCAATATGCTTAAAATAACCCCAAATAGTTCACATTTGAAAACTTTTAAAGGATCCTACAGTTGTTTTTTATCTGTGAATGGGCAGCATGAGGTGTGAAGGCATGAAGCAATGAGAAAGAATCAGTTTTTACACGTTAAATAGAAGTTCAGTCTAGATAGTAAGTCAGCACAGATTACTTGGTGCTCAGTGGTTGAACAGCTCATACTTCTTCTGCAAGAATGCAAAGGGCTGTGGGGCACTTGGGATGATATGGTGCTTGTGGGGCTGGGTTTCTGCAATGCAATTAATGTGTGTCCCTGGCAAAGTGACCATCACTTGATGTGCTTCACTTTCATCATACACTAGCCCCATTCCAGTCCAGGACCTTCTCACACTTGTAATTGCTTTCAAGATTAAAGCTGTAGACACCACCCATAAATGATTCACATATCTAAAGGCAATTGTTCCCATAAAGGATGAGTTATATTTTGTATATAGGAATGGATGGCCCTGTGGAGAGAAGAATATTTTCCTATCTATATCAGAAAATGCCACCCTAAGATTAACCCATTCAAGGATTTCTAGATACATCTGCTTGCCTTTGAAAGTAAGATGGATTTTCAGGCAGACACAAGCCAAAGGACATTTTTACCTGACTACTCACTGGAAACAGAGAGATGTGCAGGAACTGATTAGAAATAGCCTTTGGTAAGTCATGATAAGGCCCCATAGTTCAATTCTGTGTGCTGCCATTAGTGGGCTATTTCCCTGTCTTAGTGCAGAAAGAAAAAAGAGAGAGGAGACAGTTTTAAACACAGCTTCATGCAGACCTTTGAAGATTTATGCCAGAAAGTGTTTTAACATTTATAAGGCACATTTAATCAACACAGGTGGTGTAGGGTGGGTAGATACTTTACTGCTGATGCTGAGAAAAGGCAGGAAATATTTCAATGTGGTTGTGGTATAACGGGAAGTGTCGGTATCTCTTGAGGCTATGCAGTACAGTTAGTAGTTCATGGACATATTCCTGGTATTATCCATGGGACAGAGACACGAGGTTTAAGGTTAAGTATGTTATTTTAGCCCTCTGTCTCAATTACCTCATGGAATCCAATTGCTGCCTTGACTGGGTGTTTTCTCCTGTCCCTCCAAATATTACTGTCATAAAGGAGTGCAAGTCATGGCCAGGCTGAGAACCTGGGTAACATGGTGTGAATGTCACACTGTACCTTATTCACCTATGTGACCCAGAAATGATCTGACACATGTAAATGAGCGATCAGGAGAAAACCCAGTAGCATGCAGTTGCTTTAGATCCCAGGAATGGGAACAGTGATAAAGTCAACACCTAACTTTCAGGAAACAATCAAGTCCCTGTCTATCTTCCCTCAAGGAACCAAATACTGCCTCTTCAGGGCAGTATCTGAATAGAGATTCTTTGCTGCTCTGTCTTTCAATTATACACAGAACAAAAACATTTAAAAATGTAACTAGTTTCTTTTCATCGTATAGATAGTCCTGTATAAACCCAGAAAATGATATCTTGAATGACTCATGACTGCCCATGCTTGGAATGAAAAAGGCACTTTCTCCATATGGGGAGAGGGAGCCCAAGGAGGATGAAGTCTGAGGTCCACCCAAGGGTCCAATCAGGAGCCAAAGTAGATGGGGCTGAAGGCAGGACTACGTATGATATAACTGAGGCTGACACCTGTGATATAACTGAGGTACTCTTGGTCCTTGGCTGAGCTTAAATGGGGTCCTGGGCCATGAGCAAGAGTGTTTCACGGGAAGCTGGGCAGGGACATTAACATCTACTGATGCCCTCAGGCCCTGGATACTCTCTGCTGTTTCATTTACATTTCATAAATTATCATCAAGGAACCAAAGAATAGGGAAGAGTAGCTTGACAAGGTAAGTAGGACTGTGCATTCAGAAGTGTCAGTTTGTTAGACTTCTCTGACTTTAGTAGCCCTTGATGAGGTGAAGCAAGAAAGAGAAATTATTTAACAAAGCCAGTATCTGAGGAGCTCTTTGCTATGCCTAGAGGTTTGTGGGCCTCAAACAGCCATGAAGAAAGTAACCTATAAGTTCTGTAATTGATTTCAGCAAATGCAAGGTTAAGGTTGTATGTTTAGACACTCCTGTTAGGAAAAAATATGTTGCTATTCCCTTTGAAAACATCAGCATGGTGTGATAAGTACTTTCATCGTTGCTGGATGTTTAATCAGAACAAGAACAGTTATATACTGTATGAGTAGGGCTGACCACATAAGAGGGTTTGTTTCTAGCTGTTTCATGGCTAAAATCCAAATATAGCTTCATCCCATATATATGCCCATATAAACACAGGCACCTTACTAACACGTGTGAGTCAGGAATAAATTTGCCATAGGCTGTTTTTTATGGAGGTAGAGGCAAATCTATGATGCATATCTCAGTGAGCTGGGCTAGTATCTGGAGGGAGATGGCAGCTTTGCTTTGCTCAGACTTCCAGATGAGTAATTTCCAGATGAAGCCAGACTAAAAAGCTGGTTCTTCTTGTCTTCCTCTTTCACTTATTAAACTATATGCACTGTGATCTCCACGCAGCCAGCTACTCTTCTGAAAGGTGAAGTTCAGTCTTCTGTTCTGCCCATAGAGCCAGCATGTGGCACCTCTGGTTTTAAGTCATTACTCCCTTAAAATGAGTCCTAAGGCTATGTCATAAGGAAAGTGTGTTTCAAGTATATCTAAACCAGTCCATCCCCTTCCTAGGACACTTATGGGGCAACCACTGTTAATGAAGAGGTGCATACCTTAGAAATATTAAATGGATATATTACAAGAAATAATGAGAAAGAGGTTTTCTAAAAGCAGGTTTAACTTCCATTAATGCATACCAGTTCTTAATAAACCAAACAAAAGGTGATCAGCCAGGAGGATCAACATAGCATTAATTTCTTTTCTGTTTGCTCATTTGCAGCACACTTAGGCCCCTTAGGGCCTAAATATTTTATTGCCTAGAGGGCTTTAATTTGAGTTTGTTTAAAGGCCCTTCAGGCCGCCGAGCTGAACTGCAGCAACTGGTTCTCCTGACGCAACTGCATTAATAGTACAGATGGGAGAACACTAATGTGAGAGAAATGTGGACTGTAGGTGGGATATACAAGCTAGAGCCCTATAACTTGTAGAAGTGTAGGTGTTTAGCTCAGACAAACATGTGTCGCTGCTGCCTTGGGATATAGGACCCTTGTGGGGTATCCTAAGTGAAACACTATGTAACCTCACTCAGCACAAGTCCATTGCTGCGCTTCAACAAAAACGAGACAAAAATATTCTTCCCCCTCAAAAGGTGTGTTTTGTTTTCTGACAGTTAATGCAGTGAAGCAAATTTCCCAATTGGCAGCAAAATAAGATGCTGTAATTTCCAAAGTGTTTGAGCAGTTTGAAGGACTTGGCAGCCAGTTGCTTGGCTGAATAAAATTTCTTCCCCTGCATCGCCACGTGCCCCTAAGAACTGACCTTGCGCCCAGGGAAGCTGTTGGAGACCTGGCCCTTGTTCTCTTGTGGAAAAACAGGAGCCAAAAGTGGGAAAACACCTGCACTGAGTCCAGACAGCCAGAGCTGTGATTCTGAATGAGTCCAGTTGACACCCTGTGCAGGCAGTAATATTTTTGAGTCTGACTCTTCACATGAGCTGCATTTGGTCTACTAATTTTCACCAACATGCTGTGCGGGTACTTCCTTTACCATGCATTTCTGTGAATGAAAAAAATCTGCCTGGGGTGTAGCAATTTCTGTTGGTGTGCTGTCTAGGTACCTGCTTTGACACATATTTCTATTAATGAAATCTCAGCAGAACACTCCTTCTAGCATCCTGCTGTATTGGCACTGTTTGGAACTAGTAATAGAATTGCATCCCAGTCTAGACCTGGCATGTCACCTTTGTCTTGAACAAAAACACAGTTCCAAGCATTATGTCCTTGTGGTGTTGGCTTTCTTAACCCAGGTTTCTTAGCTTAAGAGTTCCTTTTTCTCTTCTGGCTATCTTTTTTCTGCTCTCTCTGAGTGATGCCGGGTTTATTTTGCATTTATTAATTTACAGATATGAAGTAATGACAGTCTCTGCCACGTAGCTAAATGCCCTCCTTGTTACATATTTGGATTTTGATCTTTTTAGTCAAGTTTTCTACAATATCCTAGATATTTTTTCAGAAAAGTCACATAGCTGAAGACCTGAAGTGCATTTACTAGCAAGTATTTTCCCACTGTAATAACAGGTGGGAGTAATGGTAAGTGCTACTATTTGTTATTTATTGTCTGAAATCAGCACAAAGGGTGTTACGGATAAGTTCTCTGTGAACCTGAAAGCAGCCTTCATCTGATCTTCTTCAACACTCTTAGGTTTTTAGGCTAACTTTGGGCTGACAAGTAGTTGTAAAGTGAGTAATTATTTAATCTCAGTTGGTCTGTCTTTGATCAGAGTTGTATCTTACAGCTATAGACAGAGCCATACTTGAGGGTGAAGAAATCTGTAGTATAACAAATAGTCACTGAGAAATGATTACATGCAAACCTAGAAGCAGAAATGTGTCTCAGTATCCATATTTCAGTAGGAAGAGGTCTGGGTCACTTCTTCCAGTGTTCTCTTTGTTACAGTGTGCTTTGCCACAGTGTAGTTGCAAATATTTGGCATGGGGTGCCACGCAGATAAGTAAACATTTTTACTCTGCTATTATTGGACCAACAATAATAGCACCTGGACCAACATAGTTCATTTGAAGTAAGCTGATTAGAAATCAATTAAGCTGTACAGATTTCCATCAACTGAAGATACAGACAGTAGTTTGATCCTTCTGCTGAATGGAAAGAAATGCAACTGTCTTGTGCTGGTTATCCTAGCACAGAACCTATAGAAATCCTCATTGTTCATTTCAGTTCAGCACGATATTTCTGTTGTGCATAGTGTACTACAAGATCATCTGCTGCCTGAGCAAATGTGAGTAATCCAGTGCTCATGCAGGCTAGATTATAGCTTGCAAATGTGAAAAATGAATGAATAAGTAGCACAGCCTTTAGTTGGTAACTCATCAGTTGACAAAGTTCTGATGTCTTTATACAAGGGGTTGGTAGGAACCAAGAACATTTTGAGTTTGGAATGGAGATCACTGAACCTAAACAACAAAAAGCCGTAGTCGATTTCAGTGTCTATAATTTGCAGAAATACTATTACAGTGATCTGTGGATTAAAAAAATGCTATCCTCAGCAAAAGTATTCCGACTCACAAAGTTCCATGTCCAGACAGCCTGAGAGAAGGTGGATTGGTTACAGCATCTACATACCTACACATGGGGAATGTATCAGCTTTTAAAGTGATCTTTCAGCTTGTGAAGAACATTATAATGAAGGCCTAAGTCCTGAGGCCAGATGGTTTCGAGCTAACAATGACTTCAGAGTTGTAACAGTAATGATTGTTAACCTTTGAAACAAAAGCTGGCAAGAGAAGCAGCCATTTACCCATCTCATATTGTCTTCAGATCAAGATTGGTGGTCTTTCTAGAGAGAGTAATGTACTATAGTATTGCACAAGTGAAAATTCTTATCCCAGTATCAGATAACTGGGAGAAATGCAGTGCCATCTGAGAAAAGAGAAGTTATGCAAATTGATTTAAAGCTTTTTTTCTTCCCTTAAAAACATGTGAACCCTTCGCAATATTTCAGATTGGACTATTTAAACTCTGAATATTTTGGGCTAATATGTTTTCCCAGCTAGACAGCAATAAAAGAATCTCTACATCTTCAGGTTCTAACAGATGACTGAAATGTTGATACGGTGTCTGGCTTTCCAGAACATATGAAACGCAATGGAATTAGAAACTACCCATCAGATCCATTGTAGGTATCCTGGTTTCCCACATCCTGAGAGTAATCACTAGCAATATCTAGTGTAAGCTGCTAATCAAGACACTACTAATCAAATGTAATTAGAGTGACCCATTAATCAAGCTCAGTATTTTGAACAGAATTTGGAAGAGAGGTTACAGAGTAGCCTTCACAAGGGGTCTGAAGGAGAGTGCAATGAAAAAGTAATGTACATATATTAATTTTTGTAAGTTTGGTTCCTGATTGGACTAATTCAGTCTAGTTTTCCAATTCCATTTCAAAATACATTATTTGCATGTAATGTTTTGAGTGCTGCATTTTACAAGCTTATAAGAAGACAGTCTCCCCATTGTGAAGAGCATTTTCTGTGTCATCAATGAAGACTTTGGACAATTTATTTGTTCTAGTTAACTGGCTTGAGTCAAAGGTGACCCTTCACTCCTTTTTAGCAGGACCCATCTTCTGGCCAACCAGCCAGCCTGAGATTGCCAGCAAGGCACTGCATGCTTCTCCTGCCTCAGCAACAAGTAGAACAGCACCGGAGTATTGCAGAATGTGAAAGGACAAGGACAGACGGCGTGGTGGTACTGGAGGCATCCTGAATGGAAAGACAACGAGCATTCAGTCTGCAGTGAGGTGGGAGCAAGACAAAAGACATGGTGGAGCTGCTGGTTTTGAAGTGAGACATTTGTAAAGAGCAACACAGACTTCACTGTAATAGCTACTGTGCACTGAGAACAGGCTGAAGCTGCAAGGTAATTCTTCAAATGAGGGCAGGGAGTATTTAGTAGTACCTTTGCCTGCCGAGGCCTTCACTGCTGATCCTTGAATATCTTTTCTACCCAGCCAAGTCAGCTTGTGTTTGGGAGAGCTTTAATATCAAACACAGTGTGAAATTCAATCTCTCCTGTTAGATGAGCTCTGACAATGGAGCTACCACGTTGTTGTTGGGTCAGTCAGCATTAATTTACTGTCCCTGAGTGCTGTGGAAATGTCTCAAGACTGTCACCTCCCACACTGTTGAGCTCTTGGCTTGTATACAGTAGCCAGGCAGAAGGTAATCACAGAGATGGGGCCTTTTTAAGGGAAGAAAAACATTCAAATGCAGCCACTGAACCCTTCTAGTATTATTAGAGGTGTCTAAAACAACGTGAACTTGAACACTGCTGACAACACAGCCACCAAAAAGCAAAAATCTGTTGGTGAAAGAATGAATGTACAGGACATCCAAATAAAAGAGTAGGGAAGGGAGAGGCACTATCTGTAATTTATGATCACGGAAGGCTGAGAGTTTAAAAAGTGTCAGATGACCACTTTTCAAGTGTCAAATCCACTTAGACTGTAACAGAGGAACTTAACGTCTTTTGCCATACATAAAGCATACATGAAACTTCAAGGGGTTTTGGTGAGAATAATAATTTAAAAGAAAAATAATCAATAGCATCATTCAGCTGAACCAGCCTCAATGTCATTCTCATGCCCTAACCCAGGCATTAGTGCTGCTCTTTGATTCAGGCTGCTCTTCCCACAGCATACAGAGTTACAGCACACAGGAGTTTAATTCTGCAATTTTAGTTCCATTTCTCACTGCACTTTTTTAAACCTGTATTTCAAACAGTGTAGGCAAGCAGACATAGTTTTACTTACAGACACTGAGCAGAAAGAAATCAGAACCGAAATAGCAGGGCATTCTACTATGTCTTCAAGATGAAATATAGATACTGTATTGTGCAGTTTAGTGAGCAGGTGGACAGACCTAAACTCTCTCAGACTGTGTAAACTCAAGAGCCCAAGTGGATTGCTCATCCCCACATTGCCCCTCTCTGCAGTTCAGAGATACTTTGTTGTGTACTCAACTCCTTCGCATGGAATGCAAGTTCATGTACCCTTTATCTCAGGTTAGTGGTCTGAATGAGTCAGGCTTAAAGTCAGAGGAAATCTTTCTTTCTAACTAAATACCACAAAGGCCAAATACACATTAAAATTCTGTTTGGGCAGAAAAGAAGACTTTAAAATCATGCATAAAGGTGATGGGCCACACTGTAAGCTTATTTACTTGTCTGACCCAGATCTGAGGCTTTCTCAGTAATGACTAGCAGGATCTTCTTCAGCAACATTAATTTGGAGAATGAAACTATTGGTTTTGCCATGGATGTCTCAGAAAGGTTAGCCAGAAATCCAGCTTTCATTTTCTTCTCTTAATTGATACAATGAGATTTAGCTCAAAGGGAATCTGGTTGGTACATGACAAGGCACTCTCTCACCCCTGCTCCCAGAACAGGACTGCAAAACAAGTAGGTAGCCCTTTAGACACAGGTTCTTTGTGACCTTCCCCAAAGCAATACGCTAACCCCACTGCTACAGGATCTCTCTGGCCATGTGAATTTTGAGAGGAGAACTCCCTTATGAGGAAAGGCTGAGGGAGCTGGGTCAAGCTTGGAGAAGAGGAGGCTGAGGGGGGACTTCATTACTGTCTAAAAATATGTGAAGGGTGGTTATCAGGAGGATAGAGCCAGGCTCTTCACAAGGTCATCTGGTGATAGGACAAGGGGCAATGGGTGCAAGCTAGAACAGAGGAAGTTCCATATAAATATCAGAAGGAACTTCTTCCCAGGGAGGGTAACAGAGCATTGGAACAGGCTGCCCAGGGGGGTTATGGAGTCTCCTTCTCTGGAGATGTTCAAGACCCACCTGGATGTGTTCCTGTGCAACTTGGTCTAGGTGGTCCTGCTGTGGCAGTGGGATTGGACTAGATGATCTTTTGAGATCCCTTCCAATCCTTAATGATTCTATGATTTTAAGACATGGTGAGTCTGAAAAGCAGTGGTGCCTATGGGTCTCCCACCATGTGAGATCTGAACTGCCTCAAACAGAGTTGGTAATTGAACCCAGTACTCCCACAATCTGTTTTGCCTGCTGTTTCCAAAGTGAAAACACAATTCTACTCCCTCTGGAAATAACAAAGACAGGTCCTGGAAAGAACAGGGGGAGTCACTACACCTTTTAACATGTGCTGCTATGTCTCTGAGGAGCGACATAGCAGCTCACTGATGATAACAAGGTATCTGAAGATGAGCCTATCTGATAATGAGCTTATTCAATGTCTTCCTAAAAATAGCAATGAAGTGACTTTCCCAAGGTTGTGAGAAAAACCTGTGGCCTTAAGGGCTCCATTTTGGGGTGAAGTCTTACATCAGCTTTTATTTTGCTTGAAACCTCATAAAAAATCATGCAGCACCCTGATCAGTCCTGTCATACGGGTATACTGCTACAACCTCTGGTTGAGAATTATGTCATTAGCCATTATCCATCTAAACATTTGCCCTTCAAACTGTCTTAGTCATGCATGGTCCTGCTATGGCCTGTACAGACAGGCACCTCCAGATGGCAAATCATTCTACCCTAGGCGAAATGTCTAAGCTGCTACCTGCCTTTCCCCATGGACCACAGACAGACTGGGTGAATGGTTCAGGCTAAACAGCTAAGGGTGAAGGAATTGAATCCCAGTTTAAGCCACAGAGTCTCAGTCTTCATAGAAAAGCTGCTTTGCCTAAGGTCAAAAGAGCATTTTCTCTAATTGTGCACTCATGGCTGGTCTCAGGGTAGCTGTGAGACAGGCTTCTAGTTTCTTTGAGATGAAGCACATTTAGATGTAAAGGTTGTATTAAGAACTGTTTTCCAGCTTTCCGTTTCTGCCACTGGCAGAGCTATGCAGTGGTGAGAAGCTGTGCTTTTGTTACAAGATGGCATTATTTCTGTTTTATGAGCTCCTTTACTAGGGCAAAGGTTTATGGTAGAGGTGTGCCTATTGTTCATTTGGCAGCTGGTACTGGGAATGGTCTGGTCTTTATTATCAAACTGTTCCCTGACCTCACAAATTGCCGGGTAAAATCCTGTAGCTCATCAAAACAGTCATGCTAAACAATCATAACTGTCTCTTCTGGCTCTTCAAGAAAGTTTCCCTCCTCACGTTAGCTCTGCAGCTGGTTGATCCCTCTAGCTTTATGGAAATTCAACACACCTTCTAAAACCACACTTTTAAAGCTGTGTTTGACATGGCTGTGCAAAAACTAAGAGTCACTTCTGATAAGGGGTTTATTCAGAGGTTCAAGGTGCAATGTGTACAAGTTCTTCTTGTACAGGAGCAAGAAAGTTATAAAAAAATTAACATAAATCTAAATCAGGGATCATCACATCTTGTACCATCTACAAACTAATTTTCGCATGCATATGCCACACCCCTCTCATTTTCCATTGTTCTTACAGAGGCAGATTATTTGCCCCCAGATTTTGTCATTGCTTCTGTTCAAATTTCACCATCCCTTTGTAGATGTGTAAAACACAGGTGAATGGGACGTGAAGACTGTGGACAACTTTGACTCACAAATATCTCTACATCTCTAAACACCTTGTCCCTCTCCTTCTTCCCTCCAGGCTTGCAGTGCTTGAAAGGCTTTATTATGGCAGAAAGGAAGCAAGGACCATGGGCCAGGGGTCATTGCAGTCATCTGCGTGGACATTGACCTCAAAGGGCAACCACCCCCCAACCCCAACATGCAGCCAAATGGGGTGGGCATATCTGCATACAGCGCTCACACACTTTTCAGAGTTGGGGGTACAAGACCTTTGCCTAGAGTGCACCCTACACCAGCAGCTATATGATGGTGCCAGTGAGAGTGTGAGAGCTGAGCCAACATTGTGCTGGATCTGCTCTGTGCCATGTTACGTCTGAGGCATGCCATTCTTCCCACATACGTTGCTGGACCCACCCAGTTATGAAAGAGGCCTTGGCTGCCTGCCCTGCTGCTCCAACATTTGCATCTTTATCCTGAATTAAACCCCAGTCCAAACTCTGCTAATATCCTTTTCGTGATTGCTGTTTGGAAGAAGAAGAAGACTCCAATGGTCCCTGGAGTCACTGAAAAGACTTTTAAGCAAGTGTCAGGAGGTGGACTTGTTGTTCCTGATGTAGTCTGCCACATGCAGGTTAGGACCAGCAGTGAAAATGCTACTGGAAGATGTTAACCAACACTAACACACACACTACTAAGCCAGGTTCTCTGGAAGATTTGTTTTCTGGCTACATTCATGAGCTGATGCCCAGGCCATCCATTTCAAGGTATAAACTTGGATTTTCTGAAAAGAAGGATTACTCACAAGGAGGCAGGGCACAGGCTTGTGGGGGAGTAAAATAACAAAGGGATGGAGGATCCTGGGTCATCTCAGGGAAAGAACAAATTTGTCCCTGACTCTCCTGGGGAAAGGCAAGGCAAGACTTGACCTAAGGTTTAAAGAGCAGCCATGCACTTGCATGTGCTGGGTACACCTTCCTTTTATCATGCAGATATTTTTCCTTCATGGTTGTTTTCTTTGCAGTTACCCCCATTGTATTTGCATGCAGAGTGTAAACTAAGTCTGGGGCCTGGCTCCACATCCTTTCTGTCTAAGGGTCATTTAGATAGAACTTAGGAATTTACTGAATGAGAATGACAGAAAAATGGCCTAGCCTGTATCAGGAACGATGTAGCCAGCAGGAATAGTGAGGTGATCTTGCCTCTGTACTTGGCACTTGTGAGACTGCACCTTGCGTATGGTCCAATTTTGGGCATCACCGTGTAAGAAGGAAATCAAGGTGCTGGAGCAGGTCCAGAGAAGGGCAATGAGGCTGGTGAGAGGTCTGGAAAACATGACCTATGAAGAGCAGCTGAGGGAACTGAAGCTATTTATTCTAGAGAAGAGGAGGCTGAGAGGAGACATTATTGCTCTCTACAACTACTTTGAAGGGGTTGTAGCAAGCCTGGTGCTGGTCTCGCCTCCCTAATTACTAATGACAGGATGAGAGGAAATGACCTCAAGTTGTGTCAGGGGAAGTTTGGATTAGATCTTTAGAAGAAACTCTTTACTGTGGCAGTGAAGAAGGCTGCTCAGGGAGGTGGTAGAGTCACCATTCTTGGAGGTGTTTGAAAAAACAAGTAGAAAGAGCACTTGAGGCCATGGCCTAGTGGTTAGGGAGGTGCTGGGTTGAAGGCTGGACTTGATGATCCTGGAGGTCCTTTCCAGCCATAATGATTCTATGATGCTATGACTATTGTACTCAGTGCCTTTATGTACACTTCACATAGCTCTACACAGGTTCTGCATTATTAAGTGGAAATGGTAAGGAATTGAGAAATGGAAAACCAAAATCTCTATGTAAATGTTAACTCCTGCACCTGTTCAAAAAACAAGAAAAAGATGGCTGATGTCAACTCTTTGTATGCATTTATTCTAAATCTCTGACAATGTAATTTCTTTTGTTTTTAACCAGAGGGGCTTGGTCTAACACCATGGTCAACTAGTTTATTTCTGGAACACCCTCTCCTGCATGTGTTGAATAGTTTTTTTTCTTATAGTAACTGGTGATCACCATGGGCTAGAGTGCCAGGGCAGGTGACAGAGATGTGTAAAACAGACTTGTCCTTTTCTCAATATACTTGGAAACAAAATGTATTCAAAACTGAAGTAAGGTTTTGAGGAGGACCCATATGCTACCCCAGGGTCTGGTGAAAGCCACATGAACAGAGACTGAATGGTCCTGCATGTCACATCAGAGCATTATGAGTTTGTGAGCTCCTGCTTGCATTAACTGGGTGTGTTTTAATTGAGATGCAACATTTGGCTCTAGATCTAAAGGTAATTGTTTATTGTATGTTTTACGACTGTTTACAAAAGTGGCTTGAAGAAAATAACAGAATATGTAAGACATTGTCTTTCCCCAGGTCTTTATCCATTAATTTCATATTATTTTAAGTGGCTAGACTAGAAATTTAAGTCATTGTTATTTATATTAGAGACACAACTAAGGGTTCATCTGAACTTCAGGCTGCATTATGAGAGCTGCTGTGTCAGGGTTTGACAATGGGACAGGTGTGGCCTTGACCTGAAATACAAAAGGATCAGGACAGATAGGTTAATCCTAAGATTAGAGGTTCTCGACAAGCCTTGCAGAAACAGGTGTCCACTTCTGGTCCTACTGCAAATTATTTATGTGCCCACAGTCACATGAAGACTTTTCACATAAATAGTCTCTAAATTAACTTTTAGGGTTAATTTTTGAAGGTATTTATGTAAAACACTCCCTGAAAGCCAGTATCACCATTTAAGATCTTAGCATTTAGGGTGACCAATAGCCACTAGTAGATTTAAGTGTTGAGATTAATTTTACTCTATCATCTCTTGTACATAGTGTACCACTACGAAAAAACACTCAAGAGTTCAGATAGGTCACCCTGGGCCTCCAACCCTTGTTAGCTCAGGTAGCCTTACTCAGCACTGCCTTGTATGGGGCAAAGTCTAACGATTCCTATCTGCTTAAATCTACAGTCTTTGGTGCGTTCTCTATGAGATATTTAGACCAGGTCTGTAAAGACTCAAGGATGCTGTTTGATTGATGTTCAATGGCTTCTTTGATAACCGTTTGTACTGAAACATCATTCATATTAGCAAAACCAGAAAGAAAGTATGTTCGTGTTTAAGAAACAGAAGAGGGAGTCAGCAACTGCGGACATTGCTCCCAGCTATCCTGCAGACTTGATGCATGGTTGAGAGGGACCCTGTTAATCTCTTGGTATGCTGGTTCACCACTTAATAATAATCTTTCCTACTTTTTGTGTTGTCTATTTAGCTTGTCAAATCTTCAAGACAGGAAACATCCTTGTGTTGTGCCTTGGCTGGTATCTCAAGGCCATAGTCAGGTGAGGAACTTTTAGGGGTGAGTGTGTTGGAATAGTTTACATACATGATAACTAGAATGTGAACCTTTGTCAAATGGAAAGAAGACGTATTGAAGCTGGAAGGAGCAGGAAGACTAAACTAGTCGTGCTGAGAAGTTCTGCCCTAAGGCAAAGTGGAGGAATTGTATAGGAGCTTGCCTTGCCAATACTGACAATTTACCTGTTTGTTGAAGATTGTACACCATGCTTTAGGACTGGCAAGCCAGGACTTACCTGCTTAAGAATGAATTCTGATAGAGACTGGATGCCATTTCTATGCCTCAGGCTGCTGTAAGCTATTATTCTTCGGCAGCAGCTCTCACAGAATCTAAATCCAAGGTAGAGTTCTACCTATCCTGAAACATAGGATCCAGTGCAAAATCTGCAGGCAACAGTGTTGGCAACTTAGGAATTGCCTCTGGGCTTGGCATGTGCTTAAACTACTCATGAGCTACCTGTGCTCCTCAGTTTGATTTCCATCCTTGTT
The DNA here is from genome assembly GCA_013397515.1 of Upupa epops. NCBI lineage: Eukaryota > Metazoa > Chordata > Aves > Bucerotiformes > Upupidae > Upupa > Upupa epops. Next base: position 550,061 of record VZRI01013423.1, read on the forward strand.
TGACTCATATTTTATTTCAAGCATTGTTTGCATTTTTATGCCTCTGAGACTAAGTCCCGTGGGAATCCTTCCCAGCCTCTGTACATTGACCTCCTGTACTTCCAGCATGCAACCCTTCTAAGAAGAGGTCATTTGATCCTCCACCATAAACACATGAATCAACCTTATGCTTTTATGGGACTTGTACTGAGTTTACTAGTTTCCCAGCAGCCATGAAGAGTTCCTTTTGACCATGAAAGGCTTCTGAGACAACCTCACTTTGCTGGTAGGATTATAAGAGTCAGAGCACAAAAAGATTTGCTTATGCATAAGGGACTGACTGTGAGCAAGTTGAGCTCAGTAACCAGTTAATTATCTTCTCTTGGTACTGCAAGATGTCCAGATGCCTACCGAACACCAAGAGAGATGTTGCATACCTGATAGCGTGCTACAGTGAGGATAGAGGGAAAAGATCAGAGAAGCAGTTTGAGAAATCTTAAGCAACTCTCCAGTTAAGTGTCAAACAGTTAGTTACAGGAGTTAGCTTAGCCTCAGCCAGTTCATTATCTCAACACCCAGTATTTAAAAGATACCTAATCTAACCAAGTAGTCTACAGAGATGGATACCTCAGAGAGAGGTAGCAGGATGAGGTGAAGTTACTGCTATAGATCTGTTCTGGCCCTGCAGGGAGCCCAAACTCCTGTCTCAGGTGTTTAGTTGTATCTGACAGAAATTAGTTTAGTTCCACCCTAACTATGTAAGGCAGTCTGTGAAAGCCATGTCTGTGTATTCTTAGAAGAGTGCCCATGAGTTACAAAAAATCATAAATGCATAGAAAATCATTACTAGTTCCCACCAAAGCTCATTTTTACTTATCTGAGGTTTCAAGATAAATAATGTCTGTGTATGTGTACTTATACTAGTACCAGAACTAGTTTTTCAACAGTAGCCCATGTCACAGGCTGGTCAGTGGAAAGTTCAGTGCAAGTTACTGACATTCTTAACTCATTATACTTTCTGAGTAGGTGTTATTTCCTATGACTATAGACTGGAGCAGAGTTAGCAAGAACCATAGATGCATATGTTTTTTACAGTTATTAAAGGCCTTTTTACTTGTATGTACTTCACTAGCTGTCTGTGTAATGATACATCTGGGCATGCACTTGATCTTACCTGGTTATCATCAAAGAGTATATGTATCCCTGAAAATAACTCAAATGGCTGTGCTGGCCAAAGTCAGAGTACTTCCTCTGTGCCTCTGTACTGGGTGACAAATACCTTCCATCCCAAAACATATAGAAGAATATACAGTTAAAATACTGGGATAATGGGTGGGTGAATTAATAAAAAGTTTGCACAGATACATGGAAACGCTCCAGGATGGTGAAAGGTGAGATGCTGGAGGACGTCTGGAGACAGATGTCCACACTGTCCACCCATAGTCCTTACCTGCTCCATGAGATGCTGCCTCACACCAGGGAGAAAGATGAGGCTTGGGAAGGATTCTCAGGCATCAGTCCCAACCTTTGATATATTTTGGTGTTTTGCAGCTTCAGGAAGAGAATACCTCTGGTGGGAAAGGGCATCTGCTCTGTGCTACTTACTGAGAAATGAATGGATGGTGCAACATCTCCCATCTCCTTGGCTAAAACTAGGATGTCTCATGCTCCTCTCTGATGTGGTTTGCATTTTAACAGAAATGTTGCAGCTACTCGGCCCAAAGAACAGAGAACTTTAGGCATTAGGGCAAGAAAATGTAACTGAGTCTTGCTGATTTGCAATAATTTTGCTCCATCCTGGGTGTTATCCTGAGAAACTTATATTCCTCAGTCCCCTAGGGCTTGTGGTGAAGTGAATGGCAAAACCTCAATCACTTCAAGAACAGCAAAATTGGGCTTTTTTCAGGTAGGTGTTTTTTCCCCTCCCAGAAATGCTACGAGGCTATATCCTTATATACTGTGATCAAACAGTACTTGTACTTGTCAATCAGAGTTTCCCTGCCCCTGCTCTGGTAGGCAAACCAAAACACACGTACAAGAACAAAGTCCAAGTTAAAAAAAAAAAGAAAGAACAAATGCTTTCTCCAAAATAATTTTGGCCAGACTCCTTGTATTTAATAGGCAAGTCGTGATACAGTACAACAATGCATGATGCATGCCAGAACAAGGAGAATGCCACTTTTGTGTAGGTAGGGAAACAGTTGTGATGTACAAAGGAGATAGTGTTTTTCCATCACTTTGGCCAAAGTTTACACTTAGCTTCTCATGTCAGGAGAGGGTGTGACAGTAGATAGGATGTAGCCTTTGAAACTCCATCTCCACTGAGAAAAGACAGATGGAATCCAGCTGGCGGATATCACACACGTTTTCTGTTCTCCTTGATATGGCAGATCTGATAAACATGGAAGAATAACAAGCCTTTATAGAATGCAGATGAATGGAGGAGCCTATCTGTATGTAAAAGAGAAGGGCCTCAGTTGGCTGAATACTCATTTCTGCTAAATGAAAGTTAACTCCCACAATCTCATAAAGCGAGATTCTGCCTGTTCGAGGCAAGCATTTGATTATATACTATATGAATTTATTGACCTCCCATGTCTGCTGTTATCCTGATCTCATTTAACATCATGTCGTGTCAGACTTGCATTGCTAGCAAGGAATAGCAACGCAGAGGGAGGATGTTTGGTGGGAGTGCACTGAATTGCATGAATCTTTGTCTTGAAGAGCATAATTGGTAGTCTGTGATCATTCAATGTCTGCATTCTAGCTTTTAAAATAAAATCTTAGAAACCTGGGAATAATGTGCTAAGACAAGTGTTGTCTAGTGATGGGAACCAGGAAATGGTAGCTGCAAATACCTGAGTGCATATGACTCATCCAGTGACCTCTTTTGGCTTTGCTGTGTCCTCCTGTAACCTCCTTATCTTTCCCGCTTCAGATGGAGTTGCAAGGCATTTTTACCCAGAGGATTTTGTGATGGGATTTTGTTTTCCCCAGCAAAACTGCTGCAATTAATAAGAGAAGAGGCCTAAATTAGGATCTGTTGCTGAACAGGCTATTACTGTTGGTCTCACCTGGATCACATTCAAAGATGTTTTTGATTAATAGAGGATGAATTTTGATCTTCTTCTACCCAGTAAGGTAGTACTGTTTAATGGAAATTAAACCCATGACTGACAGTAACATTGCATTTGTTTAGTATTTCTCACTATCCAAAAGAGCTTTATGGAATTCACATGAGTGAAATTCCCTAATTTCAGAGGTATATGTTAAATGTGTATTAGTTTAATTTACCACTGTACTGGTAAATTCACACACTTCCTTTCTGTTTTTCTCCTGCATAATTTACAGTGATGTGCTCCATTCCCTCCCTGCTATTTCCTTATGGACAAAGGAATTGGTGTCACACAAAGGAAAATCCAAAAGATGAACTCTCTGTCAGTGTCAGTGTCAATAAAAGTCTAAATTGTATCTTAGAGGCCATCTCTGAGCCTGGCCTGCTGCTTCCATTTAAATCTATTTATAATTTGTGAGGTCATGGCTATGGTGTTTCTTTCATTTCTCCTCAAATGGAGCAATGAAACTTATTTTGAGAAGATTTCTGGATTCTTGAAATACACAGTGAAGCACACATGAGATGACAGATTGTTACAGAAACGTAGACTATTGGATCTTAAACTCCTGTCTCCAACTGTGGATAGATCTGCTGCTCCAGAGCAGAAGATAAGAACAACCTTATCTTACTCCTAAATCCTATGGAGCATAGGGTTTGGCTGCTGGATTTCAAACCAAGGAAATAAACCCACAGTAGAGACTGGCACTTCTAAGGAGATTTATCCAAAGCCAATTGTACTGAGTAGACAAAATCCACTCATAACTTTCACTGAATGACTTAACTTCAAACTGAAATTCTACTTTCCTGCAGCCCTAGCTCTTGCCTACGTAGAGAAACACTTATATAAATTTTGAATATATAAGTAGTCTTATCGAAGTAAAAGTTTTTCTTGACATTAAGCATATGATGTGCCTCAATGAACATATGTCCCCAGTGCCTCCTGTGCACTCTACTGCACACTGGAAACTTCTCCTCAGTTCCAGCTCTGATTTTCATGTTTAGGGCAGTGAGCATCTGCCATACTTTCCACCTGATGTCTGAAAAACACAGCTCAGGAGAGAAATGCTTCTCCCTTCAAGAATAAATAGGTTTTTGCAGATGATAGGTTTCATCTGTCTGATAACAAGATAACCACAGAAGCAGAAATTTGATTAGAAATGCATTTTTGAAGGGAATTGTTTCCTGTATCCTTTGCATTTTGTTTTGTGTTTCCTGATCTCAGTATAGTGACTGTCCTAACATTATTTCCCTGGTTTTAGCCAATCAAAATCACATTGGTTATAGCATTAGTACATGATAGAATATACTAAAGGTTTGGGGGATATTCTGGAACTGTGGATGCTTTCACTGTTTTCCTATTAATTTTTCAAGGATCCTTGATTCATCTGCCCTTTTATCTCTTAACTTTTACTCAAGTTTGATTTAGATTTAAATTTAGATTTAAATGGCTTTGTTAAAGGGGGGGGTGGGGGAAGCCCTATTAATGATGTCTATTGATGTATGGAATGGTCTTAATAGTAGCACAAGCTCTAGAGAGGATTTTCTGGTTTGTATCTTTAAAAAGATGTTGTATATCATTTGGGAATCCTGAATTTTAAATGTTCTTTTCATAGAACATTTAGTCTTTCTAAGGCTGTAAGAGGTCAATTTGGTATTTAAGGACAAAGGCTGATTAGCGTCAAGTTTTTGTGATTGTTATATACAATGGAGAAACTCCTACCATGCAATGGAGGAGAGGTCCATCAGTCCCTGAGCTCACAGATTGGGAAATTTCATTAAATAATTTTTCATAAAGTACCAGGTTCAAATACTAACACTTTCAGTTCAAAATCACAAATGTAATTCCACACTGCTGCAGCCAAGAGTTGTGCAGTTTTCTTGAGGAAACAAGTGTTTAAATCTTTTTCTCTCTATCTTGCTCTCTCTGGGGTTCACTGTTTGCACTTGCAGCTGTATCACAGATTAGGTGTCTTCTGAAAAACCCATCCTGCAGTCTGGATTTTGTTCTAGACTCAAAGTTGCTACATACATGCATCCCTTGCCATAACCTATGAACAGCAGAGAGGTTAGAAAGTGCAACAGGATGAAAATAAAGTACACTGGAGTCCTGAGTAACTGTGGAAAAGGGAGAAATCTTACCTTGCTCTCATGCAGTGCACAGGGTTGTAGACTCACTGTTCACATCACCTTGAACATAATGGTTGTTGATGGTGAAAATAACAGGCTTTACCACAAACAGTCGAGAAGCAAAATTAAGGGCGTGATAACAAGGAAACTGCACCTTCTATACCTCATTCCATTCTATCTGTAGACTTTATGTCTTTCCACTGCTGATGAATGCTACACTGTCCTTCAGTTTGGCCCCAGGTGAAATCTATTGATTTCAAATCATCAAATGATATGGGTTGGGTGGAATCTAAAGATCATGTAGTCCAACCCATGCTATGAACAGGAACACCTTCTGCTAGACCAGGTTTCTCAAAACCCCATGCATCATAGCCTTGAAAACTTCCAGGAATGGGGCATCTACAGCTTCTCTGATCAACTTTTTGAAGTGCCTCACCACTCTCATAGTGAAGAATTTATTTCTTACATGTAATTGAAATCTCCCTTCTTTTAGTTTAAAACCCTTTAAATCTCCTGTGCTACCACTGTATCACTCTTCAAGAGCCTCACTCCACCTTTCCTGTAGTCCCTCTTTAATTACTGGAAAGCTGTAATATGTTCCTCCAGTGCCTTCTCTACTCTAGGATGAACAACCCTGACTCTCTCAGCCCATTGTCATGGGATAGATGTTCCAGCCCCCTGATCATCTTTTTTGCCTCTCTTCCAACAGGTCCACGTCTTTCTTCCACTAAGAATTCCAGCACTGAAATCAGTCCTCCAGGTGGGGTCTCATGAGAGTAGAGCGGCAGAATCACCTCTCTTGACCTGTTCACCATGCTTGTCTGTCCTACTCCCAGTTCCAGATTGGATTATTGATCCCTCGGGGTCAGTGAGCTGGTGGAGGCTGGGAACAGTAGAGCTCATGGGATGGGATGCACACACTGGAAATGCAGTTTTCAAAGACAAATGAACACTGATATTGCTGCTCCTCAAACAAGGTGGAAAACACGAGCCTTATGAAAAAAAGCTCTTAAGGTTTAGCTGAAGAAACAGGGGCTTTTACTCAATCTCGTTTCACCAGGACCATTAAGTAACCTTCAAATAACTGTATCCCTTTTCTTTCAGTGCCTTGTGCTGAAATAATAACACTGAAATAATAACAAATTAGAAGCACAAAATCACAATTTATTGCCAAAACACACAGCAATAGATTGGGACTACCTTGCTGCTAGGCTAAGTGTTAACATTGACCATGTGATGTTACACTGGATTCCCCTCAGTTAGCCTCTGCTGGGTGGACCGCAGTTGCCATTTTGGTCTTTGTGACAGCTGAAACAGTGATCTTAATCTGCTTCTGTCTTTCTGCTTTTTCTCTTAAGGTTTTATATCATTATATATATTTTAATCATTTTTGACTCATTTCTTACTGTTGGGCCTGGAGAAAAAATCTTACCAGGAGTGATTGAAAGAGCTGTGGCTCTTTAGTTTGAAGAGGAGGCTGAGAGGAGACCTCATCACTCTCTACAACTACCTGAAAGGATGTTGTGGAGAGGCTGGTGCTGGACTTTTCTCACAAGCAATTAGTTATAGAAAAGAGGGAATGGGTTCAAACTACAACAGCATGTATTTATACCCAACATTAGGAAACATTTTTTTCACAGAAAGAGTGATCAGGCACTGGAATAGACTGCCCAGGGAGGTGGTTGAGTCACCATCCCTGCATGTGTTTAAAGTTGTTTAGATGTGGTGTTGAGGGATATGGTTTAAGGGTGAACTTTGTAGAGTAGCATTGATGGTAAGACTTGATGACTCCAAGGGTGTTTTCCAACCAGAGCGATTATGTTATGTTCTGCTTTCATACTTTGCAAGTGTTAGTGTTCTGTGTACTCACACACCGGGTAATGTACTCTGGGCCACAGGTAAAGCACAAAACTTTGTTGATAAGTAGAAGTCTAAGCTATTTTTCTGGACAGAGTAGAGGCCTTAAACTCTACAGACATAAACCACAGGTTATCACCTCAAACTAGGTAACATCCATGTAAGAAGGTGGGTCCTTTTAATGCCCTAGCCACTTAGTCACGTGCTTTATAAACAGACTATTTATGATTCAGTTCCTACAATCTTTCACCTTCGTGGATCTTCCCAGGCATTTTCCCAAGTATGTTTTCCCAATGCAGCTGATCTGGTGGCCAACACGCACACAAGAAAATGTTATTTATGTAATATCAGTAGTATATTGTCATGTCTAGGTAGGCTTCAGTAAATGAGTAACTGACAAGATTTGTGGACTTTCTGCTTATCGGAAACAGTCCACTACATGTTCTGTGTCCCAGACTGATAAGCCTCAGTGCAATACTTGACTTGTCAAACCAGAACTGAAGTCTTGCATAATCAGTAGCTGGTAGTAGATAGTCTGCTGATAGTCCCATTTCATGTCAGGTGGCTACCTATAGTAATACCCAACAGAAAAAAGTTTCAAAGCATCACTCAAAATATAAATAATGACAGAACTTGGCATCAGCACTGTCAATTCTGTTGATTTGGTTACATGTTTCTCACTGCACCTGGAAGATGAGTAAAGAATATTCCTTGCTGACTTTGTTGTTTCTCCCTGCCTCAGTTTTCTGTAAAACTTTCTAATTATTGCATTAGGAAAGGGGGTGGGGTGGGGGGGTGGGACACTGAAGATAGGCTAAAGATGAAAGAACAGCACCATCCCCAAGATTCAGCATTAAGTACTTTGTCACCCTGACTGCTTTTCCAGACACAGGAAAAATTGTGAAGAGGAGAGGAAAACACAGATAGTGAAGGGCCCTTTAATTTAGCAGAACAAACATCATCATTACAGGAGCCAAATTAAAGCCAGATTCATTCATGTGTAAAATAAGTTATCTGCAAAGATGATTAAACAGTGGAACAGAGTACAGAGGGAAGTTGTAGAATTATTCCCTATGTCCTGGTGTCTTCAAATCAAGATTGTGTATCATCTTGTACTTGATCATGGAAATATTTGGACTTTACACAGAGGAGGTCAGAATAGATAAGATGATCATTCCTCTGACCTTAAAACTCTTTAAAAGTATACCTTCAGAGAAAGGCCAGACTGTGGTTGCAGTCTGGCACAGGGACACCAGAAATTTCAGTTAAATTCCTGGCTCCACTACAGCTTTTCCAGAATAACCACGGGCAAGTTGTGTAGTTTTATCTGTGCCTCTCTTCACCCTCTGTAGAGTCTGGAGAATAATCCTTTTCCTGTTTAGCTTGTTAGCTATTTGGGGTATGAAAAACAGCTTTTTAGGTGTGGATACAGACTTTTCCTAAGGTCTGCAAGGAAAAGCATGATTGCAAAGCACATGTATCCTAAGGAAATCTCAATGATACAGAATAAAAATATATTGGTAAGGAGGTAAGGAAATGCTTTGCTTTCATCAGTAGCCTCCTGAGTGCAGTTAAAAGACAACACTTCAGAGCACATGGATGGTCACTCAGCCAAAGAATTATGATTTCATTTCAGGATGCTTCTGGACACAAATAGCATCCAAGGCCTCCTCACGAGGGAGCCTCTCACTTCCTCCAGTGGCATTTGCAACATTGCACTCATTTATGTTCTTAACAACAATAATCAAATGACCAGTGTCTGTCTCTATCCATGCACAAAGAAGATTTGTGCTCTCTTTGCTTAGCTAAGAAACTTTGTGACTTCCTGCCAAGAAATGAAAGATCATTTTGAATGGCTGGAACAAATTCAAACCATGTTCCAGAGAGCTGGAAGGCTCTCAGGCTGTCCACTGCCCAGCTGCTCCTCCCTTCCTCACATCTTCATTGTGTCCATCAGTCTATATCGCTGCTGGAGCTAAATTAGCTGGCTGCTCCACCTGGGAGCTGGACACGCTTCCCCCCTTGTCCTTTGCCTGTCACCAGGGCTGAAATGTAAATAGCCTTTCACAACATGTAGGAAGTAGGTTTTAGGAAATGAGCTGAGCATGAGTTGGGCTTCTCAGTCAGGAAGAAAATGACTGCAGCCCAGCTGGAACCTCAAAGCAACATCTCAATGAGTCCTTATGTGAGCTGCTGTTACTTATGTCTGTTCCAGCGAGAATGGAAGCTTATGGAGGATTCTGCTGCTAAGCTTGCAAGTACACATAAGACGCTGTTTTCTCCAGTATCTTCTGGTTCAGTCCATGCTGGTGGCTGACACAGACTTGCATATATAACATAAATATATATATGCACCATATCATATATAGAACATGCATGACAACACCACTTCTCATACATAAAGGAAAACATTGATTTATTTAGTTCTGAAGACTACTTCAGCAGTGAGTTACAATCCTATTAAGGCATCTTCTTTACAGGGAGAAAACAGAACAAAAGAGAGCAATAGCCACTAACACACAGATTTTGTAGGGCTACCCTCAGGGTTGCAAGAAGAATAGGGACCATTGTTTCCAGTGTCCCACTACTCCTAACAAATATCATCAAGCTACAAGCGTGACCAGTGTCAGAATAAGGCATTGAAAGATATATGAAGATTTGGAGAAGTAAAGGAAAAGACAGCTGCTGAGATGAGTGGAGAACCATATCAGAAATACAGTAAGACACAACTCCACAGAGCTAAAAGATGCACTTATGTTATCCTGCCAATCCCCCCTTGGCACAATGTCTCTGTATGTGATCCTCTTAGTCTATCACTGGTTCTCTGTGATACGCGTCTATCTGGTTTCTCATGGCTGCAATAAGCCCTTCTACTGCACTAATCTCATTTAACAGTTCCACTGACTTGAAAAGAATCCGAGTAAAATTGCTGTGCAATTTCTGCTGGCATTATTATGGCTGTATCACTTGTCAGCTTTCATAAACAAGACAAATATAGTTAAAGCATCAGATATGAAGAAATTTGGCATGTTATAGCAGCCCATCAGAAATATTTTTTGACAGGTACCTTATCAAAAAAGACACAAGAGGATGCCAGAGAGGATAACAGCAAGTTTTCCTTTGCAAAATTCTTTTGCCCAAGGAGGCTTTGAGAACTTGGTGTTAGCTACCCTACCTTTTCACCACCCTCAGCTAATACTACTGCCACATATATGGACTGTATTTCTGAAAGCAGGAGTTTTGGTCTCAGTATCTCACAGAGCATCTCCTCTAGAGGTGCATCAGTGAAATCCAGGTACCTGGAGGCTGGAGGATGAAAGGCAGAAAGGCAGGAAGCATGCAAATCTGGAAGGGGGTGGGAAATGTTCCTGATAAGGCACAGAGAAAACCCCTACGCACAATTGATTTTTAACATGTTTGCACAGCAAGAGGATATCCCATCTGAAGGACCTGTGTGAAAGATCATCCCCCACTCTTCCCCACACAAGTGGTTGGTTTGTGCCTGCAGCTACTGTGCTCCAAAGAAGACAAGAATTTCCCCTCTAGCACCTACATGAAAAGACCAAACCCAATGAATCTCCCCACACCCAGGAAGTACCCACACTCCTTATCACTTCTGGGAGCAAGCTGATGGAGAAGGGGGATGGGGAAAGTGAAATTCAATCAAAGCCCCACACCCTGCTGACCAGGGAGGATGAACGCTCACACCAGCAGCATAGCACTCCACAAGGTGAATCTGGGTCTTGCCTTGCTGCTGAGTCCTCTCAGACTTATTAGAGGTGTGGCCAACAACAGAAAACATGAGTCAGCTGTGCTGAGACCTGAGCCCATGGCTCATGGGAAAGTAGGTGCTTCCTAACCTGAGGTCAGAACATCTGGAAGAGATTTAGAGTTCATGTGAGACAACTGCATTAGCTCTTAGGAAGCGGGCAAAATTAACCCTAAAAATAATTGAATTATAGAGGCCGGTGACAGAGGTGAAGTCATTGATGCTCAGAAGATAAAGTGCTGGTTTGTACCATTGTCTACAATCAATAAATACCTCCAACAACTATAAAATACAGTGGGACTGATTTTCAGTGTTTGGACAGTTTAGGACATTTATGATGTCACAGTAGCTTTTTTTTCCAGAGCATAGAAATGTAGAGGACATCAAAGTTTTGACATATTTTTGTGGCAAGATGTGTTTTGATTAGAAGGTGACAAACTGAGCAGACAGATCAGGATGGTATGATCAAGTAAAGAGCTCTTTGCTGTAAGACATTTTGCTTTTCAGGAAACAAAACTCCCACACTTCTGAAGAGACAGTGGTTTAGAACTTACTGTCCTATTGTAATGAAGATTGAATATTTCAGTATTTCTGGTGAAAGCCGAAGTTTTCTTCCAAAATTTCAATTCCCCTCAAAGAAATAAAAAGTTGTTACTAAACATTTTAACACACGTGAATTTGAGCCTTATTCTGGATTTATGTTGAGTTTCACAGCCTGTTGATCTACATGTAAATGGGCAACTTTTCCTTCAAGATAGGAAGATAAAGGTGGTGAAAGATGATGCCAGCTCCTGCACTTCTTTCTGGGCTGCAGGCTATGAAGCCTGTGCACCTTAAGCATTACAGATCTTGCCACACTGGCTCCAGACAAGCTTTGGGCAAAGAAACATCAGTGATCTCGAATAAATCAGAGCACATTCAGTTCTGGCACCCTAGATTACCTGATGCCCTAGAGCAATCAGGGAAAGTAAGTAAGAAAGAAGCTTCTAGCTGAAATTACTTCATCACTCTTCTGTCACCTTAGATGTAGCAGGCTCCCTAATGACTCCCTAGCAGATCTTCTAACTCTAGTTGTAATGGACGACATATGTATGGAGAGAGAGTATTTTACCACTGCTTAGTTGCACTGATTTCTGGAAACTTCAATAAATAGTCTAGAAAAAGTGTGTGCTAGTACATTAGTGCATGAAGACATCTATGACCTGTTGGATATCAGCCAGACATTATTGAACAGAATATTAATTTTTTAAGTTTATGTACTTTCTGAACACTTAAAGCCTTCTCTCAGCTAAGTAATCACTATTGATAATAGACAGTAATTGACTTCATGGAAAATGTAGTCCTGAGAATACTATTGAATAAATGGTCTCAAAGTGTTCATTTTTACATAGAGGGAATTCTAGTCTTTTAAAGACTATAAAAATGAAACTAAATAATTGAGTGTGTGTCTTGGAAGGGTAAGAAAACCCTCCTTCCTTAGTCTTTGGTCACTGTAGTAAGGTGTATGCCTTTCCATTAAGAGAAAAAAAAAGAGAAGAATTGACACTATCTCCTAGAACAACCTTTACCACTTTTACACACACAGTCTCAGATCTTAGCAATGATCTTATTAACGTGGCTGCTACTGTTGTTCAGGGTTGTCCTGAGGCCATTGAACTGAAGCCATGGTTAGTAAACTGGATTTGAACCAGTTCTGTTTTCCTCAGCTATGTGGGTTACAGCTGGTCTGGACCTGAACTAGCTTCAGTGGGGCAGCTTCAGCTGCTGCTGAAGTTATTGCAGTGTCTGTGACAAAATTGATTGTGAGAGAATTTCAGCTTGGAATGTTGTAGCAAGAATGTTTTGTAAAAAGTGCAACTAAAGGATGGTGAATAAGGAAATACTCTGCCATTCTACTGTAGCCCCCAACAGCAACAATAAGCCACATCTCCCTTTGTTTCTCATCTCATGGGATGGGATCCCTGGTAGTTGTTTTGTCTGTGGTTATCGGAACAGTTCTCGAGCTGCATAGGATCCTACTCATTCTGGTTTTCACCACCTGCAGCAAGTGGACGTGAACCCACAATGTCCTTAACTACATTCCAATCCAACCAAAACACAAGCACTAATCATATGGTTACAAAGCCCTTCAGCTGCCTCAGACAAAAAGATTTATGTCCTCTAAGACTTGGCTAGCTCATTATTGTTCATTCAATGTGTTTGCCTACAAGTTATGACTGCTCTTTCAATTTAATTTTTAATACAGTCTGTCTCACTAAGCTCCAGGAAAACAGTAAAGGCACTGGCTGTTACTATGAACTTATAATCTCTTGGTGAAAGTAGCATGTGCAAATGCTCTCTTCTTATTGCACGACAGCTCACAACAGCAAAACCACATTTTTCTTCAAAGTAAGTGTACAGCTCAGATTTGCTTCAGTCACAGGCCTGAGCCAAAGAAAAGAATAAAATTTCCCAGACAAGGCATATGAATTCAGTGATCATGTGTGAATCATACATTATGTGTCTAGATGTGGTTTGCAGCTATTCGTGAGGCTCATTGCTGTTCTTATCTAGTGTTTCTTTTCTGTTTCATTTCTGCTGAGTTCATCATCTCACTATCAGTAGTCCTGGAGGGAAATTCAATATTTCCATTCCTTAGATTTTAACCCAAATCAGATTATATTATTGTGATACTGAATTCCAGTTGTTTCTATGTAGGTAGCATACCTCAAATTATCTCCTCTTTTTAGCTTTCTAAACATGTAGACCACCCCTCCTGTGTTAAATATCAGCAAACCACCTGCACAGTGACCACAGTCTGTCTATTGTTGTCTGTACAGAGTACTAACGTACTCCACAGACCACCAGTTTGTCCCTCATAACTCACGTTATTCACCTAAAATGCAGAGGATTCCTTCATGCCTCTGAACCATTAATGGTTTTCAGAAGCAGTCACAGGTTCTTGACAACGTCTAAGAAAAGGTAAGAATGGAGAGATGCTTTTGCAAATCTGCATGATTTGTGTCCTGTTTCCTTCTTTCCCAAATAGCTGTTGAGGCCCAGCAGCTGCAGCATTTTTGGTAACATGCAATGCCCCCACTGTACCTCTGTTCCCATGTGAAGGAGCTGTGGAGCAGGTGACTCAGGCACTCAGGGATCCCCACCATGGGTGAATCAGTGCAGGGAGTGGAGAAGCTGGGTGGCTCCAGCCTACATCACCCTGGCAGAGCATACATGCCAATGGAGGAGAAAGCCCCAGTGCTGCAGCTAGTGAATCATTCACAGTGGTACTGGAACCTCTGCAAGCAAGGAGCGCAAAAGTTGCCTAAATTTGTTGTTTCTCCTCCATTACCCACTAGTGTTGTGCCAGTGTTACAGACACCCTTCTCCTCTTTTATGCACTTGTGGTAACACAAACGAGGCCTGGAAAGGCTGTTACAGTCACCTAGTCTGGCACCCAGCCTCACAGAGTTTGCAAAACTAGACAATGTTTTCTGCATCCAGCCTTTATTTGTGTTTCATGCAGAGCCATACCTTGCATGACCTGCAGCATTCATGGTCATCACCTGGCCTATTATAGATATTGGAGATTCAGTCAGACTTAAGAGACTTCAGCATTTCCCTTCTTATCTTCTGTTCTCTGTCTCTCACTATGGGCAGCAAAATGATTGAAGAATAATTAAAACAATTAACTTTGTTCATATAATAGGAAAAAACCCCTCATATGAGGGTTGTGGTTGATAATCTGGAGACCTTGGAGAAAAGGCAATGTACCCAATAAAACTGAAAGCACTATCCCTTTGTTTATCAAACAGGTGTTTTATGCCTCAAAGAGTGTGTGATATGACATAAACCAGAAAATCAAGGGAATTTAAATGTCTTGCCTCTGTCCACGTAGTGGTGGTGAAGCACGTCTTTAATTATTGCCTCTCACAAATTATTAGCTTGGCAGGAAAATTTCCATTGAAATTATTTTTGGAGACAGATTGTGGAGTTTTTTCCTCATGACATATACTGTATACTTTCTGGAGGAAAAAAAACCCCTCTTTGTTTCAAAAATCAATTCATGGGAGATGTAGGTTACAGCTAGGGCCAACATTTTCAGAAGTAGGTTTCCAACAAACGAGTCCTCTGAACAGAAAAACTGAAAACAACCTAAATGAGGCTCCTTTTAATAAAGAAATTCATGGTTTTGGTTTAAATTTGGTTCTTGATTTCTTGGTATCTTGTGGATGAGAAGGCAAAAGACAAATGATCCTTGAAAGTGCTGAGTACTCCCAGTGTTTGGTTAGGTGGACTGAAGCTCTAGTTATTTCCTAAGGGCAGCAAATCAGAACTGTCACGAGGTCTCACTGGCCATCCAAGAGTAGTCATAGGGGTGAAGGGTGTCATGCTTGCAGCTGGTGAGGAGACATTGATGTCATCACATAGACTCAATGTTGTTGCTGCCCAGACAGCCTAAAATTTTTTTAGTGTTTCTGCATATTGTTTCTCCATCTATGCTGACTTGTGTCTGTGGCATCATTATATTTCCTCTGTGAGAAATTATTATGGAACTAATTAAATTTGATTTAATTGTGCCTCTGGGTTGACTGTATCCTGGTCATTTAATTCCCTAAAACTGCTGTGAATTTACTAACTGACAATATATTGCCCATGAAAAATAAAGGTAATTTTATAGCTACATATTTATTTTCATCTTTTAAATTATAACATTGCAGTAACAGCTTCAGGAGAGCTTAAGTGACAGGAAGAGGTTGACTTTGCTTCTGGCCATATAAGCCCCTCCCAGATAGTCACTGATTCCCAAGAAATATTTTCTTGAGTGTTATGTGATTATTTTTAATTCCATGCAAGCCATTAGGAGTGGTGCCTTCTGTAATACAAAGACAATCTCTTGAGTAATAGCATTCTCACTTTATTTCATACTTATATCTTGTCCCAAGAGTGAGAGAGTGGATTTACTATGGCAGCAATTTCATAATGAATATGGTTGTGAGGGAAATAGAAGAAAGGTGGGAGACTAAATCTGGTATGCTGAAACAGGGTGTGGAGATGGCAAATTCAGTAAGGAGACAAACTCTTCAATCTGTTCCCCAGCCCCTCCTGGAGCTCCTTTAGTATGGTTGCCTTGATCATGTAGCACAAGGCAGTGCTGTTGCATCACCTAACATGTCAGTTCGGGTTAAGGAAATAGGTCTCACTTCTGTTTGCAGTTACTCTGCTAGCTCCCTTGGGCAAATTCATGGAATCATGGTATCTTTTAGGTTGGAAAAGACCATCAAGATCATAGAGCCCAACCATTACATTAACTCTATTAAGCCCACCACTAAACCACACCGCCACGCAACATATCTGTACAGCTCTTAAATATGTCTAGGGATGGTGATTCAGCCACTCCCATGGGCAGCCTGTTACAATGTCTGCTGACCTTTTTGGTGAAGAAATTCTTCCTAACAGCCGATCTGAACTTCCCCTGGCGTAACTTGAGGCCACTTTTTTTTGTCGTATCTCTTGCTACTAGGGACAGCAGAACAACCCACACCTCACTACAGACCAACATAAATCTCACTACAACCTCTTTACAGGTAGTTGTAAAGAGTGATTAGGTGTACCCTGAGACAACCACCTCCCTGCTCCAGGATGCCATTTGACTTCTTAGCCCCCTGGGCTGGTTTAGAGCATAATTCTGAAGAAGCTGAGTTGAATAGTGGCATTGTTATGGCATACTGTAGATAGAAACCTTCCTCTTGTCTCCCTCATTAAACTTTAGTTATCTATAACTCAACTTTAGACAATTTTAAGGCTCAGCTTAATATTGTTCTAGGCCAGCTCAGTTAAACTGTATCCTGTTTTAAGAGGTTGGACTATATGATCCCTGAGGTGCCTTCCAACCCACTAACCTGGGAACCTGGGACATGGTGCTTTCAGGCATCTGTTAGATAGAGCACTGGAAGTTGTTATGTGGCTAACTGGAGCAAGTTGCATTTCTTTTTACTGATACATCTTTATCGCCTGACCTCCAGGTTTTGTTGATGATGATGGCTATTATGCATCATAAGGAATTTGTATCCTCATTCATATTCCCATTTTAACCATGTCTCTATGGAGCCTTTTTTCAGCCATGCATTCCAAATATATACTTACACTTCGTAAGTAAATTTGTCATCAAAACACAGTGGAGCACTTTGTACCTCTTTCTGTGTCTTCTGATCACAGCCTTCTGAACCATTTTGTCAGCTGATGACCAGATGGGAAAGGATACCTCTGTGTCAGTGAAATGATCCAGCAAGGAAATGCCGGATGGGATGAAAGAAGATTGTTTTGGTGGGTGAATTAAGAACAGCTATAGCTTGTGCCACAGTAGAAGACTTCCTTGGATTTAAAGTCCATTCTGATTGAATTTTGGATATTTAAGTTCAAATGCTGAGTCTGGACTTTCTGAATATTATTTAAAAAACCCCAAACAAACAACACATACCCCCTCAGCAAGACCTGACAATAGCAGAACTATCAATATACTACAGAACTAAAATCAAATCCTAATTTAGGTTAGAACAAAGGTTAACCATTTTATTCATGGCCCTGACACATACCTTGGGTACTGTAAGGGTGAAAAAGGAGAAGCTTGGTTTAATTTTTCTATATTGACAGACAGGTGCATATTTGTCACTTAGTTTTAAGGAATAGGTTGGCTGGAGACAAGTTGTCTTGACAAAAGCTTTTGGGAATACTTATTAAACAGCTATTTCACCCTTGTTTTCAGCAAGAAAACACATGCATGGTTACAGCATAAGTCATCTAAATCATATTGTTATCACTTGTACTGCAGCAGCAACCAAAGCTCTCAGTCACGATCAAAGACTTGTTCATGTAAAAACCTGCTAGAAAACATGATCATTTGCCTGATTCCCCTGAGCCTTTCTCTTATGTTCTCTCTTCCCACCAGTGTGTTTCTAGCTTTTAAATTAGAAAATAACTAATATTTTTCAGCAGATACAAAATGATCCCCCCAAAAAGAGGATGCTGGCACAAGAGTGGAAGAAGAGGGGTTGCTAAAAACCCACATTGCTAACTCTGTCTTTCTTTAGCTGTAAGAGCTCTTAGTGTCCTCTGTAGTGTAGGATTTTCATGAACTATTAGAAATGGGAATGATGAGATCATTTCCAAGGAAGGACCTAGGTGCTACCATGAGGTGCTATGCAAGGAGGGGCAGCTACAACAGCAGAGAAAATAACTCCAGGGCCTTCTGGCCTTAAGGAGGTGGGTAGAAGGTAGGGCAAGAAAAAACCTACACTAACATTAAAAGTAACTGCCAGAGAAGTCGTTACAAATACTGAAATTTAGGGTATCAGCTGTGTCATGAGCTTTGCTCACCAGAAAGGCAGGAGAATAGGAATCAGAAGACAGTTAGGTAATTTTATTTGGAATATATATGTATAGCCCACATTGTAATGTTTTACACCTCTCTGTATAGGTATAGATGTAATGCAAGCAAGGGGGAAGGATTGGTTTAGGAGAAGAAGATTTAAATACTGGTTCAGTAGCCAGTAACCTCTTTCTGGAGCAGCTGGAGTGGCTACTGAGACCCTGTAGCAAACAGGCAATTTTGGATCTGAAGCCTGAGAATGCAGAAATTCGAGGTTTTCTTCAAACCAAGATTCAGACATCCACATCCTGGTTTAATCCCTTGCCTCAGCCAAAAAATAAATGGTGTCTGCTGACTCCATGTCAAAGATATTACCCTTATTTCTTCTGAGCTATGATGTTATTTACACATCGCTCCATGAGAAAATCCACTGGAATTGACGAAGCTTTTCACACCCAGTGAAGCTGGCCAATCATGATTCTCTAAAATGAAAGAAGGATTTCTGAAGGTTAGTGACTTCTAGGCATGGAGATTGCCAGCACTGTCGGGATGCACTTCTGTCAGTGTGAACCATGATCTTCCATGGCTTTTTCTTATGGTTATTACGGTGAATTAGCACCAGCCCTCCATCCATCTGAGTTTCTTGACTGTGGTGTAAGTGGAGTTCACACACATCATATAGGAAAGCATCAGTCCTCTCACTCTGAAAATAACAAAACAAATGTTTATGGTTCCTACATAACAAGATAAGCATCACCTCCCCTTCTGACCCTAAAGATTTATACATCTATTTGAATTCAGTGACTGCACTGCATTCCTATGCAAGTCTGTAAGAGCAAAGTCATTTACCAAGTATGACTGTAGTGGGTAGTAAAATATGCATGTACTGCCCGATAGCTACACTGACATGTACAGATACGGAACAGAGAGTATTTATTCATGAAATAACTTTACTTCTGTGGTACTTTCTAACAGATGCTTAACCATTTACTTATCTTTTGCTCAGTAGAGAAGTCTGTTTCAGTATAATTACATCAAATGACATGTCGATATCTCTTGACATACTTACATCAATTAATACCCTTAGCATTAATTTGTTTTGATACACTGTTTCCAGCTGTCTTTAGAAGTGATTACCTCAAATGACATGAACAGTGTTAATTCATGAAAATTCGTCATTTCAACTTGTTGAAATTTCTGTTGAAATGCTGTGTTTAGTGTTGGATACATAAATGGCACTACGCTGTGGCACGTACGTGGCTAATTTTTATCATCTTTTCCATTGGACCCCATAGAAGCTCTCTGAAGTGGGGTCTGGTTGTCCCATAAACCTCTTGAACCCCTCAGTGTTCCATTTCTGGGTGGGATTATAGTACTGCTTCCTCCTACACTTTTTTAATGTTACCTGTCTCCTTCCACCACCCCTAAAAATGACAAACACTACAAATCACAGCAGTTGCAGACCAACACAACCAAGGCCTCTTACTTTGTCCCTCATGCTCATGAAATTTACCCAGTACTGCTTGCTGTGGAAGGAATTATTGTGCATTCTGTATAAGTCACTTTTTTTTGGTCCCTGTAGATATCTTCTAGAAGAGACTCTGAAGGCTTTATCTTGTGAAACACTCAGAAAGAGCAGAAGTTGCCAAGATACAGGGTAACAATACCTGTAACAATATCTAGACTGTACAGAAGACCAGAAAAGCCTTTATGCCATAGAATATCATCACAGACCAAACATTAAACTCCTAAGAACAGCCTCTCCTTTAGTATTTCATTACCCCTTTCAAAATGCAGATGAAACCAAGAAGCTGCAACTGTGACAAACTCCTTCTTTCTTTACCTTGACATTCACTTCAACTTTCTGGGAGAGAAGGTCCAGAAGAGATTTCCAGAACTAGACTGAAGTGTGTTGCTCATGCTGAGTCATTTTATGATTTATGCCTTCTCCCCATGCAGACATACAAGACATGCTCCTGGGCCACCAAAGGCATTGTGGAAGGGCAGAGTCACAGACGCAGATACGGTGCTAGAAGATGACAGTGCATCATGGATAATGGCAGAAAGACTTTCACCACAACAGTTCTGACTCAAGAGCCCCACCTTAGGTCCTGCAGTAGATTCTACTGTCTCGTTCCACTCATGGTTATGTATGTACATATCTGTATTTCTTCTGATCAATCTCCATACACTGTCTGAACCTTGGGGTTTTTTGTCACATGTATGTATCATAGGAGGCATCTTCATGGTACCTGATAATACAGGCACTTATAGAGGGATTTATGCCAGTTTACACCACTTAAGATTCCTGTGCTTGGTGATGTGAAATTAGAAGTATCCACTTGAATTAGTTTTTTCAATAAACATTATTTTGCCTGCTTTAGTCTAAGAAAACAGAATTTTAAACAAGCTTAATGTGCCTTACCCCAGCTATCTGCACACTGAAGCCCTAACAATGGCTCCTGTTGGGAAAATATTGAAAATGTTTAAGCTCCATTTTGGTACATAAATAGTGATATCAACAACACAAAATCCGCTTATGGACCAATCCAGCAGAAAGAGCTTTTGTTCTTTCTGGTTGTCACTTTGATAATGCAGGACAATCACATGGGCTTGCAGCACTGTCTGCTTGGTGTGCCATCATTTATAACACATTATCAGAGTGACAGCTGGCAGTAACAGGAGGCCAAGTGCCAGATATGCACAGTGCATCTTACTGAAAAATATTCCCCTTTTAAAAAGCAGATAGGTTGATTAAGAAGTGAGGGAATTCCTCCCCCTTCTCCCAGATGGCTGTGATGATTCATTGAAATCTAACCCAGACACAGCTTCAGTGCATTGGCAAAACTCCATGCTCAACCTTCCTTCCTCTATTCAGGTTATATCCCATGAGGTTCATCAGGAGAATTTGCCCTGACAATGAGTGAAAGCGGTGATCTATAGGCAATGAGCAATATCACCATTTGCTTTAAGTATGTAGGACAAAAAGCCAGCACAAAGATGCATTTTATGGAGTGCAAGGGTATATATCCTGAAGAGTATCCTGTTTGCACTCCACTTGCTCTGTGTTTGGCCAGCCTGCCGTCATTGTTGCCCCCTCAAATTTATGCCCAAACAATGTGCTCTCAGAGCTTTTCAGTTGCCATAAATCCTTGTCTCCTGTGACTAGTTTTCAGGCATCATCTCAAGGCATCAGAACTCCCTTTCCCTGATCCAGCCCAACCTGTTAATCAGTATTACTGAACAGTTAACTCTTTGAACTGTAGGAAGTAACCTGGTATATTAAGCCCTACTTTTAGTTTCATAAATAGTCCTACAACCTAACTCAAGCCTCCCCCCAACAAAATAAAATACAAGTTATTTCTGTCCCCCTGTGCAAGGTGCTAATTGGGAAACTGCAATGAGTTGCAGGAACAGCATTAGAGAAGACCTCATGAAGAAGTGATAGAGTTAACTGCTTGCTATTTCATTATTATGCCAGCTGACTGTACAGGACTCCACAATGTTCTCAGGGATGTGGGGAGCGGTGTGTGTTCCCTGGCAGAGACCCAAGATCTAGATTAAAATCTCTCAGAGTTAATTTAGGAAAACAATAATATTTAAAGTTGGAAGGGGTTTTTTTAGGCTATAACCCACCATGAAACATGTGATCCCTGGGTCTATTTCTTGTCCACATAGACCTCTCATTGTGAATCCTTGTGAGTGCCTAGCCCTGTATTTTGAAACAAGAGAACCTAAAGGGGTGCATACATTAATATTTTTGTATCCAAATTAATATTATGAATGTTCAAGAAAAAGTCAGCTGTGGCCCTGATGAAATAACTGTCAAAATCTGTAAGGCTTGGTAAACTGATTATCACTATTTACTTGATTTGTACTGCAAGTCCAGTCTGAACTTTTGCAGATTTTTGTGTTTTTCATTATAGGTGGTCTCTGAGGGACTTCTTCTCACACTTCCAGTATGCACTCCAAGAACAGAGGATGGTAGGACAAACCACAAGGCATCTGAACACTTATGAAGACCGTTGCTCAGATCTCAAAACCGTAGAGCTGCCATTTCCTTAAAAGACGACTGTGTCAGCAACACTCCCTTCTGAACATGTTCCACAGCCAGACTGATGGCTGGTGCAGGGACTGGATGATGTCCTGGGGAAAAAAATCACCCCTACAAGTCCAGTTATGCCCTAGAGAGTATGGTTCTGGTGCCACAGAGCCATGGCTTTTCCCAGAAATCATGTTTGTGGTCAGAGCTACAACAGAGCACTGAGTTGTAGGGTTTCCCAATGTATGCCATGCTTCCTTTGCAGTTCTGCTGCTCTACATGTTCAATAAATACATAGAGGTTTTTTCCTATCTTTCTTTCCTTGTTATTTGAACTTTTTGCAAACTATAAGTTTCTTTCATCAAAGTTTAGTTGTAGCTTTGTTTCTAGTGACTTTTATAGATTTAGCTTTTCTACCTCTGTAAGGAGGTAGAAGAGGTAAGGGGATAAACCCATTGTGGGAGACAGAGAGGAGGATAATCAGGAACTTCATTTCAATGTGTGTACCTTCTTGTTTGAACTAGGAATGTAGCATGTGAAAGATAAAAAGCCACCCTTCCTAATCCATTACAATGAAGCTTTGTTCCAATGTCACTGCTGCTCCTGCTGGATGTTTGTCTTACTTCAGCTCTGTCATACACACTGGAGCTAGCTGAGAGCATGACAGGCACATTTCAGGGGAAGAAACTGAGCATCTTCATCGACTTGAGACAGAGGGAGTTGTAAAATTCCTCTTTTTTATATAACACTGTTTATTTTCAGGTGCTTTCCTTTGTATTACAATCTTCATTTGGATGGGTGCCCTCTCTACTGACAGACATTTAGTGGGTCACTCCTGGATATGTGCTCAAGCACCTCAGGGAATCCCGTCTGGTGATTTGTATCTTCAGGTACCTAGAACCTTCTTCTGAGTTCCATTTTCAAAAACTGGTTTTGATAGGGTAGGTATCTGCTCTGCACCAAGACTTCTTACAACAATATTAATTCTGGGAAACATTAATTTTGTTTTCTCGTCAGTGAAGCCCATCCTAGGGAGTGAACAAATTAATACTTAGGTTGTAAATCCTAACTGTAGCTAGTTTTCCTTCCTAGAGTGAAACTGAACTGGCAGCATTGGAATAGCATCCAAAGTTGGGTGTACATTGGTTTACCTATTTGCACAGACTTAGATAAGACCCTAACAGACACTTGTCTTGATTGTCTCTGAAATCAAGAAATTCACTGAAGTTAATTAGCACTATTATGATGCCACCCCTCTTAAGTCCTTTATTTTAGTAGCTACTGAAGTATTTAGCAAACCCATTTTGGATTTGCAGTAGAAGTATCAAGGTGATTTGAAACTCTTTCTCCTCCTCCCCCTAAATAAATCAGCACAATTAAAATGACCTCATTGCTCAAGGACAGCTATGAACATTCTGAGCACTCAGGCAAACAGATCAGAAACCACAATGATATATATTTCCTGCAGAATGAAAACCCTGCCATAAACCTTTGAACTTTTTAATAGAAAAACACTGTTATAGTGCAGTAGAATGCTTGAAGATAATAGAATAATCATTTAATATTTAAATATTAGTCCATTGAATTCTTACTTTACAAATGAGTGTTGCTTTGAAAGTCTGCTGATTTAATTGCTTGCTAATATTGTATTTCAAAATCAGCATTTAAAAAAGAAATTTGTATTCCTGTTTCTAACAGAAACTAGCCAAATTTTGTGGGCTTTCTTGGGTTGCTTCCAAAGCAAATCCACCAGCTCCTTATGATGAAGACAGGTATGCAAATCAGGAATAGCTCCATTAAAATTACATCAGTGAAACACTGGTGCAAGAAGAGAGTCAACCTTATTGATTTCAACCAGAGTTTGTGTGAAGAAGAAAGAATAACGAAATTAGCCATTCTTTTTTACATTGGATTTTCTGTCAGAAACTCCAATTCCAAAGAAATGAAGCTGAAATAATTTCCAATGAATAATTAAACAAGTTATTGGACTGAATATAATGAAAGAGAAAAGAGCTATAATTGAGATTTGGGTAAAATAAATTAGATTTTGAGTTGAGAATTTACAATAAAACCCAAAATCTTTCCTGAACATTTGAGCCAGCATATAAAACCATACTTTTAACTGGTAAATGAGGTGCATTATCACAGACTGCAAGCAGTGATGTGCTTTGACAGGGTGGTCTATGCCACTAAATGGTGTAGTGACCTAAAGATCTGAGAGAATTATTAAAAGAAGGTAGCAAGGAACAGAACAGAATAGAATAGAATAGAATAGAATAGAATAGAATAGAATAGAATAGAATAGAACATAAGCAGGATAATAGGAGAAAATAAGAGTTAAGCAGGTGTAATTAGGAGCAATGAATTCAAAGGAAAATGAATGCAGGATAAAGTCATAAAAAAGGACCCTGAATTGCTCTGTGGCAGAGGCAGAGAGTCATGTTCTGTCCCAAGGTTCACCTCCTTCATATTGTTTGTCTTTTCTTTGCCAAGGCTGGAAAGGGTTGTGATTCGGGAATGAGTTGAAAACAATAGCAATTAGCAAATCAGATACAGAATCATGAAAATATTTCTGTGTCTTACTGAAACCAGTGGAGGTTAAATTCCAAAAGTAGCTTTAGATTTTGATCCTTGATCCCCATACAGTTTTACTGAGGTCAGTGTGGATCTGTTAGCTTCCAACTTGTACCTATTTTGAACAATTGCTATTGTTGTGTATTTTTTCCTTACTGTGTCAATATTTATTCTAAGTTATGCCCCTTTGAAACACTGCTCTGATAGACATGGGGTTCTTTTTAATGATTTATCAAGTTCTAACATGTTTTTCTTTCCAGTCTTTGAACCATAACTGCGAGAATGGGTTCATCTATTATTATCTTCCATTGAGAAAAATATGTCTTAGTATGTTTGTCATGTAAGCATTGAAGAGAGATGTTATGTATTATCCCTTTAAGAATATCATTATTTGCTTGTCTGTCTGTGTTTTGTGTTCATTTGTTTGCTGTTAAACTACATTCTTCCATTTTTTTATCATTATTAAATCCTGACATTTCATCTTTTGAAAAAAACCCCTATATTAATAACCCTTAAAACTGTAGTAGTTGCTTCAAAACATTAGGAAGTAACTGCCTGTCAGTTGGTCATTGCAGAAAAAGACCACAACCCTGGAAGAAGAAGAATTTATTAAGAGGGAAAATAAATAATTTCTCCCTCTCTTTGTCATCACGTTTCTTTACAATTTGGCATTCACTGCACTTGGAAATTCCTCCAAGTCTTTGTGTTCCTGAGCTTTGAGATTTCAGAAAACAGTCCCTTGGCCCCTACTGCCTGCCAAGGCTGCTACTTTCATACTCCTTTTCCTGTGGATTACAAAACAGGATATTGTAAAAACAAACAGAAATTGTCATTCACTGCTGCTAATATTGAAGAGAACCTTAGGGGAACGAAAGGTCTGCAATTCCTCCTTTTTTAAGTGGCTCAGCCTGGGGATAGCTTGTGTTCAGCTGCTGTCAGGTAAAGATCAAACACTTTTCATTGTTAATCACCAAAGATCACAGTGGGTAACTCTGTAATTCTCTGACTCTCCTTTGAAATTTCGCTGATTGAGAGATGAATTCAAGTTTTAAAATTTCCCAGTATGTATCCTGGTAAAGATAATTTATAAATGAGGGGCAATTGATAATAGAAACCTAAGTAAGATAGCTTTTCTGTTCTGCACATCGCTTCAGGCTGTTTCAGCACTGGGCAGAAGGGCTACTGTGTGTTGTTTTCTTGCCTTTTCCCTGTGGGCGATGTAGAAGGTGTTAAAAGACATGTATTTGCCCTTTCTGCAACTGTAAACCAGGAATATCCTTTCTGCTTCCTTTAAAAAATGAAAAATATCATGCCACAAAACAGAAGTCATATGTTGATCGTGTCATCCAGGAATGGGAGTCAAGGGTCTTTAGAAGACATATAGATCTGAGAACAAGCCAAGATTTCTTCCACTTATGTCATTTCGAGTCTTCTCCACAGTACCTGGTCCCACTCTACCATGAAAGGATTTTTTCTCCATGGTTCTCTCACAGGTTTGGGAAGTGTGACCTATACTTTTGACAGATGGAAACTGAAGTAAACAGTCCTTGCAAGAAGAGACTGGTTGAGCTAGTAATTTTCAATTTTTGCTTCTTTGCTGTAGCATGTGTCTCAAATTTATCATTTATTTCACCCATCATGCTTTTAGGCATGAAGAGGATGTACTAAAATACTGAGTGTGAAGCCTCCAGTCATCAGGTTTCCATCATATGCAAACCCCTGTCCTTTAACTTTGCTGAGGACATACTTACAGGTTATCATAATGTAGAATCAGAGGAAGTGCTTTAGAAGACATAAAGTCAGTTCCTAAACAGCATCATGGACTCTATTTGAGACATTCAGCAGTTCCAGGCAGTCCCCTAGAGCTACATGGGATGCCCTGGGATGAGGTCCCAAGAGGTCTTCTACCAGTCCTATTCTAGGCACCTGGTCATCTCAAGTAGCTTGAGGTGTCTCAGACCGTGTTAAGGCTGAAAGAAGCTAAACATTCCTCCACAAGGGCACTCCCTTCATTGAAGGAGTAGAAAGCAAACTGGGTTTGAAAAAAAGCAAACAAAGCAAGACCTAAGTGCAGTGAGTTCTGGAGTTTGTGTTCTTGGGAGGGGTGCTCCATGTGTGGGAATTGGGCAAGTGGGTGCTTGAAGCCTTTCAGGAATAGGATCAGCTCTCTGATAATGAAGTAGTGGTTCCCAGGATCAGACAACAGATGCACTCCACTGATGTTTAAATAGCACATATGCAGGAAAGTCAGATTGCTGAGTTGCTTTACAAATGGTCGGGATTGCTTTGCTCTCAAACTACATTATAAATGGTGGTTTATATGGTGACTATGCCAGACTTTGAAGAGCTATCTGCTTTATTTATTAATCTCTGACAAAAACAGGAATACTGTGGAAGTAAAAGCTATGAAAGCAGAAGTAAATCAAGTGTTTCTTTGCAGCAAAACGTACCTGGAAAAAGTAGAGGGCTCACAGAAGACAAATAGAAGTCTAAGACCCGGTCAAATTAAGACTACTTTTAGATGTGTTGTGTCACTAAAACCAGATGTGAGAACTGAAATGACTGGAGGAGAAAAAGTAGTTTACATTGGTAGGCCACATAAGATTTTACATTATTAACAAACAGAAATTTGATATAATAGTTGCACTTTTTTATGTTTTAAGTTCACTGTAATATTTCAGCCAAAAATGCTTGAAACTGCTGCTAGAATTTTTCATCAGCTTAACATACCACAGACATTGTTAAAATGTCATTCTAAGCCCATTTTCTGACTTTTTCCTATAAAAGGATTAACTTGTCTTTAGAATGTTAAAAATGCTTAAATTACTTGATATTAGATAAGAAGGTTTAACTCAGGCTTAAGAAAAGTTGGAGAATTTATTAAGAAAATACATATAGTTTGTCTTTTGCTTGGTTGGCATAAGTCAACTTGTATATGGGAAGGATTATGCTGATACACAGTAATTGGAGTGTGGGTCATTTTCAGTCCACTTGCCAGATACCTGACATTTCAAATAGATGGAAACTGGTTCAAATCCCAGAGTTGTGAGTCCTAATATAAATGCAAGTCCCATAGTCCAGTTCAGTTGGAGTCCATGTGAACATATACTGTGTGCTGCTGCATGTGAAACTACCATTTACTCTTTGTGTCCAAAACTGATTCTATTTGTTAGATGATTTGTGGCTCAAACTGATGCACAAATTTTGGAAGCCCAAGAACTAATGGTAAGCCCCAAGCATCTGTGAGTGATGCCCAGAACACCTGTAAACACAATACCTTGGTTATTTCACACCAGCTAATGTTCCTGTTGTTTCACGGTTTTCCTCCACCCTTAAACACCATTGCCTTCCTAATGTAATTTAGTTTGGTTTGTTTTTCCTTTGAAACATGACCAAAGAATTCTTTCATTGTCCACTACATGTCTTGTGGCAGGAAGCTGCCCCTTGAAGTAGATTGATGAACAATGTAAGCCAGATTTTGTCCTTCTTGTCTCTTATTTCACAGATGGGAAATATACACACCAGGAGAACTACCAGAGACAGGACATCAGCTGTGTTTGTAATGGGCCTTTCAGGCCAGAAGATGAACTGCCAGACCAACAGCATGAGAGACAATGACATGCATTCTGTCTTCCATAAAAAGGAGATTGGGTAACATGAGAGGTGCCTGGGGACTGGAGGATAGCAAATGTCACCCCAATCTTCAACAAGGGCAAGAAGGAGGATCCAGGTAAGTATAAACCAGTGAGCCTCCCCTCCATCCCCAGAAAGGTGATGGAACAGTTTGTCCTTGGTTCTGTCTCCAGGCAGATCAAGGACAACGGTCATTAAGGGCAGTCAACATGGCTTTACCAAAGGGAAGTCATGCTTGACCAACCTGATAGCCTTTTATGAAGGCGTAACTAGGTGGATAGATGATGGCAGAGCAGTGGATATGGTCTATCTTGAATTCAGTAAGGCATTTGACACAGTTTCACACAGCATTCTTGCACCCAAACTGAGGAAGTGTGGTCTGGATGATTGGGTAGCAAGGTGGATTGTGATCTGATTGTAGGATAGAAGCCAGAGAGTGGTAGTCAGTGGGACAATCTAGTTGGAGGCCTGTATCTAGTGGAGTCCCCTGAAGGATTGGAACTGGGATAAGTACTATTCAATACATTCATCGTCAACTTGGATGAGTGATTACAGTGCACTGTCAGCAAGTTTGCTGATGACACAAAGCTGGAAGGAGTGGCTGACACCTCAGCAGACTGTGCTGCCATTCAGTGAGACCTGGACAGGCTGGAGAGC
The DNA here is from genome assembly GCA_013397515.1 of Upupa epops. Lineage (NCBI taxonomy): Eukaryota > Metazoa > Chordata > Aves > Bucerotiformes > Upupidae > Upupa > Upupa epops. Next base: position 579,162 of record VZRI01013423.1, read on the forward strand.
TGGACAGAAAGAAATTTAATGAGGTACAACAAAGCTAAATGTAGAGTCTTGCATCTGGACAAGAACAACCCCAGGTACCAGTACAGGCTGGGGATTGACCTGTTGGAGAGCAGCATAGGAGAAAGGGAGTTGGGGGTCCAAGTGGACAGCAGGATGACTATGAGCTAGCAATGTGCCCTTGTGGCCAAGGAGGCCAATGGTATCCTGGGGTGCATCAGAAGAGGGGTGATTAGTAGATTGAGAGAGGTTTGCCTTCCCCTCCATTCTGCCCTAGTGAGACCACATCTGGAATATTGTGTCTAGTTCTGGGCCCCTCAGTTCAAGAAGGACACAGAACTGCTTGTGAGAGCCCAGTGCAGAGCTGCAACAATTATTGAGAGAGTGGAACACCTCCCTTGTGAGGAAAGGCTGAGGGAGATGGGTCTCTTGAGCTTGGAAAAAAGGAGACTGAGGGATGACCTCATTAATGTCTGTAAATATGTGAGAGGTGGGTGTCAGGAGGACAGAACCAGGCTCTTCTCAGTGGTCATGATAGGACAAGGGGCAATGGGTGTAAGCTGGAACATAGGAGGTTCTACATAAACACGAGAAGAAACTTCTTCATGGTGAGGGTGACAGAGCACTGGAAGAGGCTGCCCAGGGAGGTTGTGGATTCTCCTTCTCTGGAGACATTTAAAACCTACCTGGACATGTTCTTATGCAACTTGATCTAGGTGATCCTGTTCTGGCAGGCGGATTGAACTAGATGATCTTTCAAGGTCCTTTTCAATCCCTAGCATTCTGTGATTCAGTGTCACTGGCTGCTCACAGAGCTGAAAGTCTCCTTTGTGCCCCACATTCAGTGACTTCAGAATAAACCATATAAAAAGTAGTGTTGTAGACACAGTTGATTCTGCATGCACAAGCAACCCAATTGCGCTGAGATGCGTCACATAGGAAAGGCAGAATTGTAACACAGGATAGAGAACATGCTATGATAATGATTATGCATGGAGAGCAGAAATCATCCAGACAGGGAAAGCAAACAAGCAAAGAACTTATTGCTTTCTGGAGGGTCATAATCTTAAGCCAATTCAGCTGTGTCATCTTCTAGGCTGCACATCTGCCTTAATGTCTACTGATAGGTTACAGGGAAAAAAGTGAGAGTTACAGCTGGGCAGTCAGCATTACACATGGTTTGTGAAAAACATTGTCTTTTGCTTTCACTTGCCTAGTAGAAAACAGTGTTTTGTTTAGGAAACTTAAATTTAATCAGAAAGCTTCCCAATGGAAATGGCATTTGAGAATTAGAGGCTACAATTTTGCACAATAACACATCAAAAAAATCCACACAAAATCCACAGTAAAGGTATAACCCGAGCACAGCTCTTCTGGATCCATGTCTCAAGCCACGGTGCTATTCAAAGCACATTAACCTCCCAACTTTGTTCAGGCTTAGCAGGGATCCAAGAAAGCAAGGAAGAATGCAATTACTTCTGCTATTGTCCTAACAGGGTGGAGATTCTGTCTGTGTCTGCTGCAGAAAGTTTGTACCAGGCTTTTAATAAGGACAAACTGAGTGAAAGTCACACTACATTTACCCAGAAATGTCCAAGGGAGATGACTTACACGCTTCTCATCATAGACATGAGGGGTAGATACCGTTTGACTGGATCTCACTAAACTTGTGACCTTTTTTGTTTCTTAGTGAGGTCACCAGAGAGTAAGTTTGCAAAAGCCCTTATATAGGGTTGGTGGGAAGCATGTCCTGCCAGGTCTGCGTAGCATGCTCACCACCTCAAAACATAAGGGACATTTAATATGCTTGCTCCAGCCAGCCGCCAGTTTGGCACTGATCACAGATGGGGCTCAGCCCTGTATCCTGACCTTATGACAGAGCAAAAACACCACCTCTGAAGCTACTTTTCCCTTGCTCTCCCCACCTTATTTCAAGCAGGTGGAATCTGTGCTCATGCAGAGAGTAAAGCTCACATGAGGTCTAAGCACAGGGTCTTGTAAACTTTCAGCTCCTTCATGGAACCAGGTACAAACTGCCTTTAAACAAGGAAATCAATAAATCAGTACTGGCAAAGGCAACAGCAATCTCTTGGCTGGTGTCTGCAGGCTTTGCACATGTAATTTGCACATAATGCACAAACTGGGGGTTAGGTGTGACCAGGTAATTACTCTTCAAACCCAAGGTCTTAACTGTGCCCAGAAGCAATCAGTCCTCTCTGTTATTTACCACTTCCTCCTTGACTGACCTTTCATTTCAAGCTCACTTTGCAACACCCTGATTGATTTTCTCAGTTCATGCCATTCTCTCAACATAGGTCCTGGATTAAAAATAAAACCTGTAAATTGCTGCTATGTATTTACTGACCATTGTGTTACACATCACCTCCTGCTCGCTCAGAAAAAACTGTTTCCTCCTGCTCTCAGTGTTGTTTAGCTGGAAAAGACAGATAACTTCCTGCACTGCAATATAAATGGTCTATTAAGATGGACTTTGGTTAGCAACACCAGTCTGGCAAGAATGCATCAGTAGGTGAATTCAACACTGCAAAACCCTGAGGATTCTCCCACCCTGGAAGAGCCATTAAAATTATTACAGAGAAAGGAAGCCTATGCCAAGTTTAAGATTAGCTGCAGTTATGACTGTGAAAATCATCTACAGGCAGGCTTCAGTCTGAAAAGGCAGCATTATTCCACTTGGCACCGATGTGCATGTCCAAGTGATAATTCTCTGCAGGACTCACATCAACAGACAGAGCAAAGTGCCTTGCTGCAAAAGGGCAAGTAACCCTTGAAAGGCAGAATGAAGTTATCAGAAGTGAGTATCATGAATCAAAAAATCAATGCTATGTATAGAAAGGACACGACGAAAGAACATTTTAAGGACAATGAAGGGAATAAGCTGTAAGAAAGAGAATAAACCTTAAGAAATGGCAAAGTAAAGGTTAAAGTGGCAGTTCCACTAGGGTTTGCTCTGAGAAAAACAGGATTCTGTGTGTGACTCACCTTGCCCATCCTATGGCATTTCTCCCACACCCATATAGATAATCAGTTCTCAAAACCTTGGAGCCCATTTTCAAGTGCTAAACTCACAAAGATCCCAAAGACCTCAGTCTCAGACATGCTTTAGAGGTCAAATACCTGCTGCAAGGTTGACACAGAGCTGAAAATTTCTGTCCTTTTGGTGAGACTCAAAGTACTAGTTGGTGCCCGGAAGAGAAGGGTGGCAGAAGCCCTGGATGATAGCAATCAGCAAGAAACATATTTTGAAAGACAACATCAACCTTTTTCTTAGAAAGACCTCCTTGTCTTGGTTTTACTCAGGAGAATGCAGAGTAAAGGAAACGGTCTCCTGGTTTGTGCTCTGAGTAATCCAGGCCTCATTACTGAAACAGCATAAAGAGCATGGTGATGGCAAAATCAGCCTCAGATTGCAAGAGCCATTGAAGAGGTAAAATGAAGGCAGCAGCCACTCTCAGTCACCCTGGTTGTTTCCTCTGGGAAAGCCCTGCAGCTTTCTTCTCTTGTACCTTTCTTCTCTTCCAGCTTTGTTCTTTTCAGATTTCCTCCCTGATAGACAGGTGTGACCCTGCTCGGGGTACAGGCAAAAGGAAGGAGCTCAGTACACAAATCATCCCCCCTCTTTTAACTCAAAAAGAGCCTGCTGAGTCTATTTGATGCCTTCTTGTTCTGGTGGCTTCACCTTATCATAACACCCAGTATAGCCATAAAAGGGAGAGATTCAGTTAGTGTCAGGCAATTTTCAGATGGTATAACATTAATCTTCAGTTTTATCAACACATACCCACATTACTGGTCTCAAACACAGCCCAGCCTGGGAAAAGGGGTTGTGCACATGTCCCAGGGATTTTTGGCTGCTGTAGAAGCTCCTTAGAGACTGGGAGTACCATTTAGCCCAGAAATAGTTTTGCTGGACTCCCTAGTATTGCTGGAATAAATGTCCCTCAGCAAATTTGCACCATAACTTTTAAAAGACAACAAGCATAATCTAAACTTGGAAGGAAGATGTTTTATACATTCTCAGAACAAGCCAGTTTGATAGAGCTCAAGGGAAGTTTTCCACAGCTAATGCAAAACATAAGTAAATCTACTGCTGCTAACAAGGGACAAAAAGAGCTATACGAAGAGACACAACTATTAATATCCACTAAAATTCTATAAATGATTTGTATCTCTGTTGATACCTGATTTTTGTTTTTCTATTTGAAGGGGTCACATATCAAAGCTGCATCAATGACAAATGGCCACAGAATAACTGCTCTGTTAATGTGAAAGCAAAATGGTTAACTATGTTACTAGATATTTTTAAGCACACAGATTTCATTAAAGAAACATTCAAAGGCAAAATAAAGCATCAGTCATCAAATGTTTGTGGATAAATGTACCAGCTTATTGCACTGAGCAATGAAATGGGTTCAGAGGAGGGGGGGAATGTGCAAGTGAGTAATGGCTTCTTTAACACTAATGTGGCTTAATTCTGAATTAAATCCTTGTCCTGCAGACAGAGGCTGTCATAGAGATCAGTATTACTTCATCTCCTACTTTTTTCTTCATTTAATGTCATTACAGGCAGCCCAGTACCCCAGAAACATTTACTGTTATCCAGCATGTATGTATTAACAATAACCACTCTATGCTCCTTTGAAAGAATGACCAGTATGCCTAGAAAGTACATTAAAATACAAATTAGGAAAATTCTAAATTATCCTATTGTAACTAGCAAAAAAGCATTACAGTTAAAACAGATCAGAACTGGAGGTTTGACTCTGGAAATGGCTGAAGTCTTCTCAGAGAGAAAATGATAATAATTTTGAGATACTTAAAAGTCGTATTTTGCTCTAGAGACTTGAACTTTGCTCTAGAGACTCAAACAAGAAAGAGAAAGATCTACATTAATGTGTAGGCTGCACTAATTGTACAACAATAGTGGTCTATGACAACCAGAGTAATTTAAATACAAACAGGTTAGCTAATGTTGTGAGAGTTCTGTCTTTTTCACCTATGACTCAATCTCACTATTCTATATACCTAGTGTGGTAATTCCAGACAAAACAAATGGCGCTTGCTGAGGTAGGCACTGAACAGACCTACAGTGAGAAGCATCCCCCGCTTTAGATGGTTTGGATGCTGAGGGAAAAACAAGCACCCGAGCTGCAAATTCTTGGTTCACTGACTGGGCTCCTAGTGTCAAGTGCCACTGACATCTACGGCTACTTTAGGTCAGCACAAATGATGCTGAGCACCAATTTCTAAAGTATACTGGGTCCTGGGCATGGAAAGCCTTGTCCTAGGCCAAGCAAACTTTAAACATAGCTTAATGGACTGTTATAAACATCTGATCTGTGAGAGTATACTGGCTATATTCCCCGTGAATTTCCTGGCTTTACTGTAGGGAAATTGCTGGTGATAGATAACTTTGTACTCAACAGACACAGAGCAGTTTTAATTTTCCCTGTTTTGTCTGATTGAAAGATTGCTTGTCTTCAAGTGACCTTACCTTCTGGAGAGCATTAAAGAGTATTTTCTGTGCACTGCTGGAAGAGAAAGACCATGAATTGTGAAACAGGATGAAGACGACTGCTGCACATACCCCCTCACTGGTAGGAATCAGCAGGCCACACAGGAACATGTCCAGGTGGGTTTTGAAAATCTCTGGAGAAAGAAGCTCCACAACTGCCCTGGGAAGCCTGTTATAAGATCCCCTCTCAGTTTTCAAGGATAAATACTTTCTTATATAAAGGTGGAACCTGTACCCATAGGTACCCTCTGCCTCTCATCCTCTTTCAGGGTAACACTGCAAGAGGCAAACCCTTTCTTGGCATTGGCCCTTCAGGTATCTGTAAACATGAATAAGATCCCCTCTCAGTTTTCTCACCTGGTCAAACAGCTCCAGTTCTCTAGCGTTTCCTCATTAGACAGATGTTCAAGTCCCTTAACCCTTATAGCCTCCAATGGACTCTCTACAGTAGTTCTCTGTCTCTCTTGACTTGGAAAGTCCAGAACTAGACACAGTGCTCTGGATGTGGTCTCATTAGGGCTGAATAGAGGGGGAGGAGAACCTCCCTTAACCTGCTATAGTAGACTCTACCTTGAACAGGGACAAGACAATCTCCAGAGGTCCTTCCAGTGTAAAGCATACTTGTACATGTGTCTATATCTATCATCCCACCAACTATCATTAACTTACAGCTTCCTCCTGAGCTTCACAGCAACTGCACAGGAAAGAAGAAATACGAAAAGAAGTCAGCTGTCCCATTGCCATCTTTTTATTCAACATACAAGATTTTCCAGTCCTTTACTCTCTTTTCTCAAAGTCTTTTCTCCTCTCTTCTCATTTTACTACTGGAAAAAAATTCCCAAAAACTTAGGGGAAAAAAGAGTAGGGAAAAAATAAATCACTATATCAGAATTTCAGATTTTGTTCAAAAATCCTGGTCATTTATATCTCTTCTCATTTTTATGAAAGTGTTTTCCAAACAAAATCCTTCTTTTTTCCTCCTAGGAAAATCTGGATCAAGTTACCATAAGAATTTCTGGAAATCTGGCGATATTTAGCTGTGTTTCAGTATTGAGAGCACACTGCACATTCTCTGGAACAATGATTTCTTTGAATATTCTCTCTTGCAAACCAGAGTTCCACAAACAGGGCCCAAGTGGGCTTTGAATCTATGAGATGTACTAATGGTCGTCACACCTCTTCCTCACTCTTTCTCCAGGCTCACAAGTACAAGTTACTGGTGATGATCTAGCATACCTTCAACACAACAGTTTGGTCTTTCAGCAGAAAGACAGGTCATTCTCTGTAAATGCTGAATGTGTGGCTGGAATCCATTTACTTTATCTGGGAGGATTTAGCAATTACCATATAAGAGAGGTTATAATCCACTACCAAGTGAGAGAGTTGGGACTAACCAGAGTAACACGATTGATCTCTGTGAGAGGGTTTGTTTTTTTTTTAATGAAGCTCTGGTGGTTTTCTACTGCAACAGGCTACAAAGCAAGATAACTTGAGGGGTGTTCTCAGGGGAAAAGTTTGTCTAAGGGCCACTCTGCCCAGGACTGTGTCTTCCCAAAGCAAAGGCATGCTGAAGGAAAATTTTCTGGGAGAATTCATCGGTCAAACAAACAGCAAGAATGTGCAGCAATAATTTCCAGGCTTTGATGTCTGCTAAAACACGAGATCAAGAGCAACCTGATGTGAGTTGCCTACTTGGTGAGTGCATACATGAGTCGAACCTTGGCGATGTTGGAATAACTGTTTGGTTTATCGGAAAAGGATGGTTTATTGCCCCCCACAAAATCCCCTGACAACAGGCACAGTAGCTGTGGGGACCTAGTGAGCATTTTGATGTGTTTTCATATTCTGAAGACATGAAAAATTCCCTCCTCCAGAATTAAATACATGCCTTCAGTTCTGGCTGTAAAGTATTGTACAGCTCATCTGTGTTGTAAGTGTCATGAAACTGATACCTTGGGGGTAACTGCACTGTGATTTCCTGTGTGTTTCATTATCACTAAAGAGGTGAATGAAATAATCTCTTGCAGTCCAGTTTGTTCAGTGGCTGTTTAGGCAGCACATAAACAAGATCCTTTTTATTTACATCAGTTGCACGCATCCAAAATTCATTCAAAGGAATTGCACGTTCACAGGCTTAGCTAATCATGTTAGCCCAGTGCACGTTTGCAAATTTGCTAGCTGTCAATTGCTGGAATCTGAAAATCTGCCCAATGGCTGTTACAGGCTTCACCAACTGCCAGAGGCAGTGGCAAGAGCAGGTAGGGGTGCAGCAGCAGAGGATGTGAAAAGACACATGAGTCCATCCATGCCAGCAACGGAAATGCCAGCTGAATAGCAACAGATCTATTGTTTCCAGTTAAGTAAATAAGCTCAGCTTCCCATCCCTCTGAAAAAGCCAAACATGTAAACTCATGCGTCATGCACCGCAGCTCCTACTCCTTAATTGCTGTGCGTCCCTGTTAATACTTGCACAAACTGTTTAAATCAAGGAACAATGAGGATGGACGTATTTTCAGAAAGGCAGAGTTCTCATTGAAGTATAGACTCAGGCTCCAAGGACTCAGACGTCTCCTGTTGCAGAATTACAGGCAGTTTCAAAATAAAACTATATTTACTGAAGTCTCCTGAAATCTAAGCATGCCTTCACTGCACAGGAGCTGAGAGTCTTACCTGGCATTATTCATAATGTCCTCCCAGACACATTCTTCTCACCTGAATACAACAAAACTTCTGTGCCTACTGACTTACATGGAGATCTTGGTTAGAGTTCCAGCTCTACTTCCTTGGCGACTAACCTTACACAATCTGCACAAGTAATTTGGTATTTGGATGTTGATGACCCACCTAAAATTCTTTCCACACCCCAGGAAACCATACACATTCCCCCACAATTCGTTAAAAAGCAATCACCGATCATTTGGCTTTGTTGAAGCACAGCAGTCTGTCAGGCTTGGTACGTAGGCAGGGAAGGAGGGAGGAACAGCACCAAGCATGTAATCTCACACTGTGGCTGATCACACCTGAGCCAAGCCAGGGGTTCAAGCCAGGGAGCAGCCATCGAGCCAGAGCTGTAGTGAAAATATACTTGCACAGGCATTTCTGGAGAAAAGGTTTAGCTCATCGGGATTTAATTTCCTAACTGCCAAATAAAGACTAATATAAAATAATACATCAAAACCAAACATTTCAATACGCTCTATTGCTGAAAGCTTCTCCATGCACCCACCTTTTTATGTGGGGATTGCTGGTTGTGCTGGAGGCAGTGCTTGCAATAGATATCTTTTTCTTCTTTTAAAGAGGGGTTGCATTGGGTAAGAGGGAGACAGACGACCCGGTTCTATGTCTCCATCAAAGAGCTACTTTGTGTCCATATTGCTAGTAAGTGTTACTCTGCATTCCAACTAATGAGAAGATAGAGAGTATTTTAACAGTGCAGCTGATCTAACAAAAAACAAATCTGAGGAGGATTAACATTTCAAAAGAACTATTTGCTCAAGTGAGCTGTCTTTATTATGATCTAAAGAGGGGGAGTTGAAGAAGAAACCTTGAGTAACATTTTCATTATGGTAGCTTAGATACTGGAAATTAAAATGACCCAACTGAATAATAAAAACTCCTTGTACTTGATCTTGGAGATAATTAAAACTACTTTACCACGTGTCAATGATAACAAATGAAATCTGGTGCAGATGAAGGATATTGCAGTACTGTAAATACTCTCTGGAAAAAAAAGTATTGCTCATTTTAACCATGCCGTGTAAAAAAAATATGATTTACCAGAAAGCATAAAGAACAGGCTGAACTGTATCAGTATGGTTTTATGGAAGACATATGGCTCATTCTCACCTCTCAAAAATGCGTAGCTCTGGTAGTAGGCAATTGTTTTACTACAGAATACTAGCTTAACTTTAGTTTAGATTAAGAGCATGACATGTTCCCAGTGGAAGGCAGGCAAACTTGTTGGGTAATTTTGGTGGTTTGGTTTTTTTTAAATCTCTGTTTCTCCAATTTTTAAAACCTCATTCCACTTACAGCTGTTCTTTCACTCTCCTCATCTGATGGGGAGGGGAAGAAGACACCTGCTTGCAAAGTCAAAGCCAGCATTGCTTCTCCTAAGCCAGCTGGCCTGGGTACCATTCCGGGTATGTACTACTTCCCCTCCAGAGAAAATATGCATTGAACACAGTGTAAGAATGGTTTCTACCAGTACAGAATCCAGTGCCTGGCTTTCAGCAATTCCACAGCTGTGGAATCTGGCTGCAAAATAGGCTCTCCACTGAAGAATTCATCAACTTTGCTCAAAGGAGTGGAAAGAGTAATTCTGTGTTGAGATCCAGCATTAAGGTGGCTTTGCAGAATGAACATTGCATGCTGAAGTCTTATAATGAAGAAGGATCTCAGGATTTAGGCTTCCCTGTATAGACTGAATATTCCCTTCTGTAGTGCAGAGGACTCATAGATTCATAGAATGGTTCAGGTTGGAAGGGACCTTAAACATCAACCAGCAGCCAGAGATGCAGTGGGATGCCTGTAGTGCCCCTTTGCCATACGAGGAGTTCAGCTCTGACTGGTGATGAGGTCATCACTCTTGGCTGTTGAGAGCAGCCCCACCTAAGGGTTGCAGCCTACCAGTTTTAGTTATAACTGAATTTCAGACACCAGTTGCTTGGCAGGTTCTGAGAAGAGTCTCTTTAGTTTGCAGAAGAGGAGGCTGAGGAGTGACCTCATTCATGTCTATAAATATGTGAAGGGTGGGTGTCAGGAGGATGGAGCCAGGCTCTTTTCAAGGTCATCTGGTCACAGAACAAGGGGCAATGGGTGCCAGCTGGAGCAGANCCTCTGCCATGAGCAGGGACACCCCCTACTAGACCAGGTTGCCCAAGGCCCCATCCAATCTGGCCTTGAACACTTCCATAGAGGGGGCAGTCACAACCTCCCTGGGCAAACTGTTCCAGTGTCTCAGCACCCTCATCATGTAGACTTCCAGTCTAAACCTACCCTCTTCCAGCTTGAAACCATTGAAACCCCTGGTCCTGCCACTACAAGCCCTTGTAAACTGCCCCTGCCCAGCTTTCCTGTAGCCCCCTTCAGGTAAGCCGCTCTAAGATCTCCCCAGAGCCTCCTCTTTTCCAGGCTGAACAGCCCCAACTCTCTCAGCCTGTCCCCATAGGAGAGGTGCTCCAGCCCTCCAATCATCCTTGTGGCCCTCCTCTAGACATGTTCCAACAGTTCATGACAGGTCTGTGTAGCTATAGGAAGTGTACTATGACTATGTCCCTTCCAGCAATACACTTTAGGGGAGTCACTGCACTGTCAGCTCCTGTACATTCACCTGTAGGTTCTCTGTGTTCTGTGGAGCCCCTAATGTAAGATGTGGTCTTTGAAGGATCCCACACTGTAATGTAAAGAACAGCCCATGATCATGTGGCTAATACAGTCTCATAAATAGCACCAGTTAGTCTTGAACTACTCAATGAGCTGTTTGACAAGCACGTGTCAGGAACAGAACACATTGCTGAATTTCCTGTGAGTGGCAGCCTTTATTGGAACAAACCATTTGTACTACAGGAGTAGAGGAAAAAGAAGACCTACTGCTGATGTGGGTAGACACATTCATATCGTGGACTAAGATATAAGAGTACAAGAATTTGCTATACTCTTGGTTGAAGGATATACACAGAGGCTTCTTAAGTCTCGTGGCTGTTGTACTGATGCTGAAGACCAGAAAGGTCTCAGTATGGAAGAAGGTACTCTCTTTGCAGTTGTATTAATTGTGTATCTTTTCTAATAGATTATACAGAAATCAACATCTTGTCTCTGCCCCCGGCACTCCTGGAGGATGTCTGAGATACCTGTGATGACCACCAACACCAACATATGGGCTAGGGTCTTTCCAACCCCAATGACATTTATGTCTAAAGCGCACTTGCTTGTTCAGGGGTGAATAATGGGTAACACCCATTTCTAGATCTGGGTGTGGATCCTCCCTCACCCTAGCTGCTAATTTATGACTATCTAACACATTTACAAAGATAATTAAGGTGCATGCTCAGAGCTGCTATAATATGGAGGCCTTGTTTTAAAGACCCTCCAGTTCTACTTTTTTGTCAGATTATTAGAGAGGGGCTGAGACATGTGTGTACCGGGACATGCATCTGCAGACTCAGAAAGATGGCAGAGCTAGGGTTCTGCACTGTGGATACTTGTTTGATTGCAGGGAGGAAGGTGGATCTCTGCCAACAGGTCAAGACCACTGTAGTTACTGACAGAAGCTTCCTCATTTTCACAAAAACTGTAGGAATCAATATGTTTTGACTGACTAAATTGACACTTAAAAATGAAGATGAGCTTTCCCAAAGTGTGCAGTTATCTAAGTTCTGACAAACATGAAATCTGTTTGCTGGAGTGAACTAAAGTTGCAGGCAAAGAAATGCAACTTCTGACCCCACACACAGAATGCAATCATGTTTTCAAAATGCTATTTATTTATCACTATTATTTATTATATGAGCTCCCTCTTGTGTCTTGTTTAGTACCTGTGTAATCCTATTGTTTTGTTGCAGGCTTTTTCTTTCATGTAAAAAAGCAGATTTTAATGCTTTACATAGAAAATCCATGCTTACGCCTTTTTTCCTTTTAAACACACCTTTTTGTGCTTCGTTCAACTGATGAAAAAAAAAAAGAATTGCAAAAAAGCCTCCATATCAAAACCTAAAAGCCACAACTACTAACAGGAAAGAAATGTTTTGGGCATGTACTACTCTTCTCTGGTTTTTGTACAGTCCCAGTGGCAACCGAGGGCAAGGACTTTTGTTCAGAGAAGGCTCAATACGGAAAGGAGCTTCACCTATGATCCAGAAAACCCACACAGGACATTTATGCAGATAAATTATACAGAACAAAATTATACCATCAACCTTGCAACTGTTGACATGTGAGCACAAGTGCCTATGCACATGGAAACACTGGCAGGGCTGAGACATTTCATATGGTATTGCTTGCCCGAAGTCCCAAGGGTGAATTTTTAAATGCTGGGAAAAAGGAGAAACATTAGCAGTGGCTAAGTTTACGTATACCTATGGCTCTTTGGAATGACTAACTTTACCCTGAAAATGAGTCATACATTCAGTTCCTTTGATCAGATTGCACTCATCATTATGATTATTAACGATAATAATAGCAGAGCAGCCATGCCTCAAGGCCCCAGCTGAGATCAAGGCTCTGTTTTGGTAGGCAGTGAACAGATTGAGAAGACAAACCTTGCCCTTAGGAACTTACACCTGAGCTGAAGGAAGCAGACAAGATGCAGGGAGAAGGAAGGAGTGTTAGCTTTATTCTGCCTGAGTTCAGGCAGGTATTGCAAGGTAAAGGAAGTACCTGAGCTGTGCTCAAAGCATTCAAGAGATTGTGGGACCAAGTTGGAACACACTTGTCCTTGCCTTCATAAGTACCTCGTCTGATGGCCAGCAAGAGGGACAAGTTGGCAGTAGGGCAGTGCAGGACTCCACCAATGTTGGAAGGATTTCAACAAGGAAGTGGTAGATGCTGAATGAAGGTGGGGTTGAATACCTGGCCACCAGTCTATCTGCACAACAGGTCCACCATACTTAGTACTGCAACACAACAAAACACATTCCCTTTGTCCAGGGATTTGAGCTACTCCCTACTTCTAGCCTGGGAAAACTAGCCAACGCCAAGAGCCCTGCACTTCTTTGTGTGTACACCCCAAATGAGCTTGTGGGGCATCTCTGTGTTAGCTCAAAGCCTGCACCTTGAGAAGGAACCAGGCAGTAACTGCTGACAACCTCATGCTTCACCACCCCAAACATTTTCCCTTTTGCAAGGCTGTAACGGTCTTATGACTCCAACTGAAGAAGCTGGAGACTGGCAGCAGAGGTGAAACCAGTCCCAACGATCATTACTGTTCTTGGCCAGGTCTTTCAAAAGAAAAAAAAAAAAAAGCTTGAAATTAGACCCCTCTTGCTACATTTTGGCACCTAAATACATGACCTGCTTTTGCAAGAGCGCTGACAGCCGTTGGTATGGCAACTGTGAATACTGGAAATTTCCAGGGGCTTGGCTTTTGGAAAGCTGGCCAGTTATTTGGGTGGCAGCATTCAGGTTCAGAAACCTAAATTTAGACAGCTTTTTTTCCTTCCAATCACAGCTATTTATTAATGAAAAACTGATCATGACTTCAGACACATGTAGGACATAGGATGTAAATAACGGACATTAAAGCATCAAACAGCTATAAGGACCCAATGGTAAAATATGCTACAAGAAGCCATTTGATTTACCAGTGAGAAAAAAGGTGCAAGTGAAAAAGCTACCTTGGTATACTGAAAAGGACTGTATATCTAAAAGTACTTCAAAAGTCTAATTATGTCCCTTTAAGACAGCAATTTTCTGTCAGTGATAGCTTAGGGCTATCAACTTGGGACTATTCAGTCCATTGAGTTTAAGACCACTTTATCGTATGGCTGTTTATTCCTGTTCTGGAGATTGCATGGTTGCTGCTACACCCCGTGGCAATGAGTCCCACAGTTTAATATGTATTGTGGGCATAGTAGGTAGTCTGAATATTGAGCATAGACACTATGCTTCAGAATTTGTAGGAGCATCTGGACTGTGAGTGTCGAATAAGTGAATACACTCTGGGGCTTCTTCTAATATGTCCTTTTAAGGTAAAATGCTGAAAAACTTCTATACATTCTGATAATGGAAATATTTTTTATTCTAATGCTGAATTTAAATAAATAAATTAATTCCATTAATTTCTTAACTGTTCCTATTGATGTGCTTTCCTTCTGCTTCTGGTCAGAAATATAGCATCTAATATAACACTCTCACTGATGTAACGGAAGTCTGGGTTTACGTTCTGGTCAGACTCTGTCACCTTTGTTTTTATTCTTCTAACCAGTTCACTTGCATTTAGTCTATTTTATTTATATATGGCCATCTCCATTGCAATCTTTTAAAACTATAATCTTTAGGAAGGAAGCCCTACTGAATATGTTCACATGCATGGGGGTATGATATAACTAATGCAGTGTAAATGTATGCATAGGCATGTGAGTACACACATACGAAATGAATAAATAGAATTTAATGTGTGTGTGTAAATATATGGAAAGAAGTAATTGGAAAAAGTGCTTTTCAATTCACATCCAAACTTCTAGATATCTTTGGAAAGAGGCATAGAATCAAATAGACTAACAACTTTGGGCCTTCATCTTTCCCAAGGATGTCTCTCTGCTGCTTTAAGTGCTGCAGTCACTCTCTCCTGAGGAACCCTGAGGTAAGAAATATTGGTTTGTTATACTGACTTCTTGACAATAGCTGACTGGCAACAAATTTGAGGTTGACACTGAGACTGCATTTGCCAGTTCCTTTTCCATGCTCTGATTTGTCCTTCCTGGTCTGTCACAGACAAGTCTGGGACTTGTGAGCAGCAGATACTTGCTTTCATTACCAAGATATTTCAGTAGCACAACCAAAACCTGAACCATCTTCAGGAAGCTATGACATATGCAAATTGGTGCCAAAAACATTCGCCTACTTGCTTGGCTGTCCTGTTGAACATCAAATCAAAGACTCACTTTTCTCCAGCTCATGAATTCCAGCAAGTCCTTACATTAAAGAGAAAGTCAAATGGCAATTCCAGTGTGGAACTAGCTGATATGAGTCTATCAGACTCCACGAATTAACCCAGAGGAAACAGATAGTTCTGAGATTGCATTCATTTTCTTCCAAGAGACCCAGGAACTAATATATAGTCTGGCCACTTCATTTCAAAAAGCTGGAAAATACTGCCCAAAAAACAAAGGAACAGAGAGAGGGTATTAGCCTACATCTCCTTGCTGTTGTGCACAAAGTGTCCTTTCATCTTGGTTGAGATTTTTCCTTCCAAATGATTTGTCTTACATTGGTCATGTGGCTCTTTACTGTTTTTTTTCTTTTTTTGGTCTTGCACTTCGTATGACTAAAACTCTTACAAAGAGCACATGAGATGAGGCATTGAAAAATCTGTTTTCCTTTTAGTGTTCCATTTCAGAAAAACAGTCTTAATTCTGGCTTTACTAAAATACTACTTTTCAGGCTGTCCACATACCACCTGACCAAATACCCTGCACATTCTCCTCTCAAATGAAATAAAATTTAGTTATAATATATTAAAAATAGTTTAGAGGGAAGTAAAGCTAAGTAGATTATATCTATGAATGTAGTAAACATCAAGCCAGTGTTAATTTCTTCAGAAACAAGTGCTGAGATATTTCTATATATGGAAATGAATAATGGAGAAATACAGAATGTTGCCTTCACTCTGTAATCTTTTCCTGATGATTGACTTTTTCCTTGCCTTCTACTATTTTTTCACATCTGCTTTTATTCTAAAAGATGAAAATCATAAGACCCAATTTCTTAAACAGTCTATTTGCAGCCAAGATCTCTGGTGCCACTGAAGAATGGCTACATGAAGGACCCAGCTTGCAGTCTTACTGCTCAGAAACCGCTCTGGCTCTTGGACCTCAGAGAATTCCAGTATCACGCTTGCTTCACATGCTCCCCAAGGACAGAGGAAGTCACACAGTCATTCACTTGATAGGGCTCTTGCTGGGCTCCTACCTTACTGTAGGAGGTGGCTTGAAAACTGAATAGCCCATGCATGGGTACATTTATGTGCCTGTTTGCATGATCATGAAGTGGTTGGCTATTCACTGAGCACTTGCTGTGAGCCCTCTTTTAGTGAGATGCCTCCTTGCTATACTTCCTTGCAGAAAATCTCATCTACTTAAATAAAGGTTGGGCAATCAGCAGGCCTGTTTTCTCAAACTGATTGTGTATCTTTAAAAGAAAATCTGCCCATATATAAGACGCTTTTCATCTTCACTACCTTCTACCAATGTTCTTAGAATCCTTTCTTCAGGTCTACAAATGTCAGTTGCAGTTGGATGGTTTAAGTCATACTCTGAATTGCATCAACATTAAGGAAGTTAAGGATTGTAGATACTTTCAGAAAGTAGAAATATAAAAATATTCCTGCTGTGGTAGGGGGATTGTACTAGATGATCTCTTGAGGTGCCTTCCGATCCCTAATGATTCTGATTCCATGCTTCTATGATTCTTGTCTGAGAGCTGTCTCATTTCAGTGGTGGATAGCTATCATAGGCTAAAATGAGTTTAATATGTTTTCATCTATTTTTTTTTTAAATAAAGACCATAGTTGAAGTTGCAAAGGTTTCCTCATTTCCAATGAGGACAGACTAATTTTTGTAAAAGTATGAGATATAATGACAGCTGAAAGATTATGGGCTTCCATCACATAGTTCAGGTTTTGTCTGTCCTATGTGAAAGATGAGGCCAGGTAGCTGAAATAAACAATCCTGGCTCCCAGTCAAAATACAGCACAAATACAATGGAAGAACATGAGCATTTCAAACATTCATTCAAAACTTCTCATTTCAAACATTCCTGCTGATTCTGTGTGGCTGGGAAGCAGCAATGAAAGCAAACTCACATGCAAAGGAAAGTCCATCTATTACTTATAGGACAGAGGTCCAAAAAGCTAAATCCCTGCAGGCACGTAAAAACACTCTTATCAAAGGAACCGTTCATAAGCACTCACTCAGTGCAAGAACAACTTGGGTTTTTCCATGATTAATGATAAGTTTGGAGGAATGCAAGCCACACCATACTCAGGGATTAGCTGTTTATCAAGCAAAATATATTGGGAGCTGGGCCATTTGGGGCTGCTGAGCTACACATACTCATTTGTTAGGTGCTCCTTTCCTCTCCCATTTCACAAGCAAAAGGTGTGTGTATGTGAACCCTAGAAAAGTTCCTTAAATAATAACTGTGCACAGAAAGTTTGCTTTGCCATAAATGTAGTCTATTCTGCCTCCCAAAGCACTTGAGGTCAACCTTTTATGAAGACATAATGTCCCTCCTTATTTTTTCCACCAGCATAAACTGAGCTTCATAGACTGAACTGGTACATTGCAACCAATCTGCTTTCACTTCAGGCCATTTACATGGCTATTATTGCTTATTTCCTCTGCTATCCAGCATCCTAGAGGTTATGCAAATCAGAAATGTGGGATTATCTGTGTCAACAGTGGCTGTTTTATTAGAAAGCCTGTCTTTGAAAAGGTGTTTTATGTACAGATTGCATGTGAAGTCTTGGGCAGTTCAGAAAGTAGTGCTGGATTCCTACCATGTATTAAAACTTTGGGGTCACATTTGTGCCCCACTAGTGCCACAGACTTTGGTGGAACTGTGCCAACTTGGACAGAATCCAAAATGGATCTTCTACAAGAAGAAAAATATGTGATGATAAACACCTTTTCATTAAGAAAAGTTAGCAAGTGTTATGAGTAAATGTAATTTAATTCTCAAGACCCAGGCAAATACACAGATCTTACCATGAAACACTGCCCATTTCAGGGCAGTACCACAACACTGGCTAATATCTTGTCCTGGAGCTCTAAGCAACCTTCTCTTTCTTATATATAAAGATGGTTATATTCAGAGATTTACAGACCTTTATCTAGGTCTACATTTTCCTTCCAGGACTTTCACACACAAGATAGTTAATATCTTTTATCAAATGAAGATGCAACTAGACAGGTTTAATGCTTGGAAAAGTAGGCAAGTTACATGGCACCCTGGCCCAGGAGGAGTGCTTGGTAGAAGGCTTCAGCCCCATGACTGTTTTTGGTTGGTACCCAACCAGTCCCTCTGCTGATCTCACCAACAAAAATGACACCTGTCATGGTGGTTTCTGTGGTCAGGGCACCTGTCTGATAGAAATTGGGTCAAGACATGATAACCCAGTTCTCAAAAGCTATCAAGCAGCACTCAGACAATGGGAGTTTTTACCATCTGTCAGACTTGCTGTGTTGTGCTGATGACTTGGAGATACATGGTTGTGAGTCTCTACCAGCTTTTATTCTTCAGATATTACCTCCTCCTTGAGTGAAGAAGCCAGGACAGTTGATCATAGACCAGCATGCTTAACAAAGCATCAGACATTGTTCAGTGTTTGCAGACTTCAAGAATACTCCAAAATCAATTCCCAAAGGGGAACTCATCTTCGGTTGTTTAAAACAAGTGTTAAATCCACCTCTCCTATAACCACCAACAGGGATATATAGAGTCATAGAATCGTAGAATTGTTTAACTTGTAAAGACCTTTAAGATCATTGAGTCCAACCATTAAATCGACTAAACCATGTCCCTAAGTTCCATATCTACTAGACTTTTAAAAACATTCAGGAATGATGACTTCTTTAGAAGGCTGGGGAAGTCTCCAGAAGGCAGTTCAGCCAGAGGTGTTTAAAACAGGTGGAGTTTCTGTCATAGTCTGTCTCTTTCCTTTGACTCAAGAGAGCCTGGGAGACTTGCATAAGATGGAAGGTTATTTTTTAGCTGTTTGGAATTAAGTGACAGGAATCCATCCCTATGTGTGACCAGATTATGATCACATATGGAAAATAAATAGCATTGAGGAGGAGTGACAGAAGAAGACACAAGAAAGAATGTTGACACAGGAAAACTGATTTCTCAGTTTTTCCAGACCATTATTTCTCTTTTCCTAAGACAATGCAATCTGTTGTCTTCTAACAGACAAGAAAATGTGACTCCATCATTGAAATACTGAATCTGCAATATGTGTAATACAAAGGAGGAAATTAAAGTGTAGAAGCAGCTACAAGATATATCAGTATTAGAAACAAATAATTACTTAGCGTTGCTGGTTCCCATGGCTCTTTCAGACCAGTCTAAAACCTGATTAATGCTTAGCCCTGCTGTATTTGATAATATAAATCTTCATTTAAGAAGCTATGATTACCATAACATTTAATTACTTCACTGTGCGGTTTACAATGTAAGTGAGCTTGAAGGGAAAAAGGAGGTGGCTTCATTTACATTCAATTATTTTTCTCTGAGATTTTCTTTTTGTAAGTCTTCTAAGATAAGAGAGCTATAATATCAGAGAAGCCATAAGATGGAAACCAAGAGTTTGAAACAAGGTTTCAAACTAGCTATGCTGAGGACATTTCCACTTGTGTCCAGTGCACATAAACCCTGCTGAAATCAGAAGGATCAAAAGATGACTAGAAATTCACAGCCTGGGAAGGGGGTACACTAGCCCCACTAGGCAGTGCAGTTTTACATGTTACAATGATTGCTTCAGGGCAAAAGCTGCTCAGTGTGTCAAGGTGGTTGTTCTGTTTCAATCAGCTATTACTTCTAGAGAGGAAGAGAGACTTGTTTACATGACTGAGGGGTCAGGATCTGCTTTTCCTCCATCTCTCACCCTGACTACCTTTTGTAAGTGAATCTGAAAAAGTGATAAAGCTTGGGATGTCACGAGTTTTGACATCCATCAGGAGCTACAGCTCCTTAAGCCACATGATTATAAGATATGGAGAAATTATTTTTTAAATAAAAAGTTTCTAGATGTCTTATTGAAGAAAGCAATTTCAAGTGTAGTCACAAATGGTCCAGAAACAGAAAATAATCAAAGAAGGACTAAGTTTATTTATTTACTTAGTTAGCAGAACACAACTTGAAGGATAATTTCGAAGTCTTGGAGGCTGATTTAAGACTTCTGAATGCTTGATATTTACCAGTAAGTTATATGAAGACTGGAAGGGGCAGTCCTGTTTCCAGATTATTATATACCTGTGAGTTCTGTTTCAAGTCAGAATTGTAGGTTTCCAGGCTCACATTCATTTTTGCAAGAGAAGCAAAAAGGGTTTAGTGCTTGCAGATTTTATAAACTCTACAGGCTCACATGGAGTAAATTCTCCAGCCTTCCAATGTACAAAGAAAACTTTGTGCAACAAAATCCATGAGATGATAGAAAAGCATCTATGTGCCAAAGAGCTGTAAACCCATGGATTTAAACCTGTTCCCACATTGAAAACTGAAGATGAACATCTTGAAGATTCATTTATAGCAAAAATGTCCAATTGAGTCATTTTCACAAATGTACAGTCTCATGGGAACTTACTTTTGATTAAGAATTGATCAAGAATACTTCTGTTTTGCAATCACCTTGTACCATGGAAATTAATAGGGCTTACTCATGGCTAAATAAATGCTGTGAACTTCATCTTCTCTTTCACAGTTGTAGATCCTGATGCACACTTTTTCTCTGCCCACAAAGTAAAAGCCTTTTTATTCATACTTCTATACAATGATGTTGTTCTTTAGATGGACTATAACTCATTCATATGAGCCATGATTTGGTTTCAGACTTTATAAATGTTGGACGTCCCATGATGTAAATTTGTTCTTCTCCCTGTACACAGAAACATTGGCTTCTTATTTCTAGTCCATTTTGCTACCTCTGTGGCCAAACCTCAACCCCTATTTTCTATGAAACTTTGGGAGCCAGCCACAAAAATCTTCAAACACACTGGCTTGTTTCTCATCCTACAGTTCCAGCTTTTGGATATTATTGATTGTGGTTGATGCTATAGTGCATCTTCCCAGCTGAGACTCAACATTTGAATCCCAAAATTGCTGAGCACTCCCTCTGTGATCTCAGTGCGTTTGGATGTCCTCAGTCGAGTTCATTGCTTCTCACTTATACCAGTGTAAGGCTCAGGATTTGCCAGGGAGAGCTAAGGGCAACTCAAAAGCAAAAAGAAATCCTAAGCACATCACAGAACTCGGCTAATATATGCAAAGCCTGGCAAATACAGACAGAACAACATGTATAGCAAATAGTACTAGAAACAGTCCAAACATTTTCTCCCAAGACTTCAATGATGCAGTCAATCATTTTAGTCTATTAATAGTAATGACTGCTAATAGGAATGGGAGCAAACTTTGGATTACATGAACATCATGGTAGGCAGCAAGGAATAAAAATTGATCACTGTCCTGATGACATCCAAACAAGCAAGTGACCTTTGGAATGATTATCCACTAGAATAAGGTTTAAAAAGGGTGTCAATGAACTTATTTTTCATGTCTCTACATCTTCTAATAGCTGCAAAGCTGAGAGGTCAAAATGACATTCCCAGTAAAGATTTTCTCCCACTAGTGGCTGGTTCAAGGATTGTATAAAAGAATAGCCATAAAATAAATGCACCCAGTGTAGTCTTGTAGACACAAGAAATTCAGATTAATTCAGAGAATGTTTAAAGCATTATCCCATCTACTGGGCTCTCAGACACCAAAATTCAGCCCAACCCTATGTGCCAGCTGAGTTCATCTCTACCTGCCTCTTGGCTTTATTGCTTGCATGGAGGCATTCATTTGATATTTAAATTGACAGCTCAATTATCTTTTCAAATTTAGTGATATGACAAGGCAGGGGTTTTATCCCATTACAATATTTCTAAGTGACAACATTATTTTATCTCTCCTTGACAGTATTATTGACCTGTAATCAACAGACGAATGGGAAAAATGGAGGTCATCTCAAAAGTAAAAAGCCAGTTAGAAAACTGTTTGGCCAATTATGTCAGTCATCTTGACTTAATCTTGTAGCAGAACAAGGAAAGGTTTGTTGCCATGAACCTTGGCCCAACAAACCCTACATGGAAATCTTTCCACTCTTTGAAGGACGGTGTCTCATATGTGTGACTTCTTGCAGTGAGGTCAGTGGGCCCCAGGGGTTGATGGAGGATGAAAAATAGTGAGGGGTCAAGGTTTGTAAAGCAAATCAATTTGCTTAAAGAGAAGATTCTTCTTGGAATCAGAACCCTGTGGCTATGTTATAGGTCAATTTTCACAAGGTTACAGCTGCTACTGAGCATCTGGCCTTGACAGCTTTTTTGGCTGTTAAATCTCTTAATCATGTTGGTCAATGTTTTTCTTTGAAAACACACTTGCTTAAAAAATGCTCAGCATTTTTTTAATAAAACATAAATGGTTATCACATATGCTTCATTTATAAAGCTGTCTCTGACACAGGAGCGTATAAACCATCTGTGTGCTGCTTAATCATTTTAGCAACATTTGTTTTTCAGTGTCTGCTCAGATGAGCTTTTAAGCTTCATGAGGAATAAAACAAGCTGTAAATCACAAAACAAAAATATGTTTAACATCAATAAAGCAAAGCTTTTTGCCAACAATATTAAATGGCCTTAAATGAAGATATTCAAGATATTAGGTCTTTGAATGTGGTATCAAAGACTTAGGAGAATAGACTTCTCTATTATTTGTCATTAAATGCAAGCTTTCACTGAGCTGGACAGACTCATGCTACTGATGAGATAAACAATTGCTTTGACTTCCCTTAGCTCAGCCAAGGCTTTTGGGTAATTCACCTATCTGCATACAAAGTTGGACAATCCCCCTATTTGGTAGCTGGATGAGGTCTGTCATGGACTGATCTGCTCTATAGGATTGAACATAACTCATACAACAGTCGTCAAAAGGTCAAGGAGGAATTTCATAACTGAAAGGGTTGTCAGTCTTTGGAACAGCCTGCCCAGGATGGTGGCTGAGTCACTGTCCCTGGAGGTGTTTAAGAGAAGAGTAGGTGTTGCATTGAAGCACATGGTTTAGTGGTGATGATGGGATGGACCTGATGATCTTGAAGGTCT
Organism: Upupa epops; assembly: GCA_013397515.1. NCBI lineage: Eukaryota > Metazoa > Chordata > Aves > Bucerotiformes > Upupidae > Upupa > Upupa epops. The sequence goes on from VZRI01013423.1 coordinate 602,268, forward strand.
TTGCCAGCCCAACCTGTTCTACGGTTTTATGATTCTAAGGTCATATGGATGTCTATTTTGCTATCCATGGAAGGCCATCAGTGGAGTATACCTGAGTCCTTAAGGCTGCTGCTCCTGTAGGGTACAAACAAAGTTGCTGCAGGTCCCTGCTGGGTGAGATGAGCCAGTCAAAGGCACATCAGCAGCTGAGAGGAGCCTGAAGGTTGAAAGACATGTCACATGGCAAAACTAAGCTCTGGCTTCTGCAAATATTACTGCTTTGTCTTCCTTAACCTCAGAACTGGATTAGAGAAGCTAAAGCCAAGAAAGAAGTATTTCTGGCCAGGGATCTCAAGAGCAACAAGAAAATCTTCTGTAGGTATATTGGTGAAAAAGGGAAACTAGGGAAAATGTGGGCTCCCTTCAGAATGAAAGACTTGGTTCAGGTGACTTGGTTAGCTGGGATACAGAGAAGACTGAGACTCTCAAAGTGTGTTTTATCTTTTGTCTTCACCAGAAAGCACTCAGACCACACTGCCCAAGTCACAGAAGTCAAAGGCTGGGACTGGGAGAAAGAATTACCACCTGTGGTAGGGGCAGACCAGGTTTGTTACTATATAAAGTACCTGAAGGACTGTGAGTCCATGTGACCCGATGAGATACACCCACGGGTTCTGAAAGAACTGGTGGATGAAGTTGCCACACCATTATCTTTCATATTTGAGAAATCAACGCGGTCTGGTGAAGTTCACACCAACTGGAAAAGCGAAAGCTAAGTCCCATTTTTAAAAAGGGAAAAACAGATGACTCGGAGCACTTCAGGCCAGTCAGACTCACTTCTGTGTTGGGAAAAATCATGGAGATCATGCCAGGAATAAAAGCTAGAAGAAGAAAAAATCTATGCTCTTATCCAAAATTAAAATATTCACTTCTAAATGTAAGTCAGGGCCAACTTTTATTTTCTATGGGAACTGATGTGCTTTGTGAAAAAGGGTGATCTAAAATAATGACTGCTATTTTGCGTACTACCAAGTATTTGTATAAAAAGACATTGAAAAAGCAGTGCCTCAAAAAGACACTCATGCAAGATAAAGAGAATGGAGTATAGAGCAAACTGCTAGAACTCTATACTCCTACCTTTGAAGTGTGCAATTAGCTTTGTCATAAAAATTACTTAATTATTTGGAAAAAAAAATCATTCAATACAGGGATTTGGAAGAATCTCTGTAATTTTGAAGATGAAGCTTAAATATAGTGACAAGGAATTTATATTACCAGATATCCTGTCAAAACCAGGAAAGAAGTCCACGCAATTTCTGTGAAAGTGTCTGAAAGTTAAACATTTGTTGGACAGGCACAGAAAACTGTAATGCACAATATATACCTGATGTCATAATAAGAAACGTATTTTAGGAGTAACTCCTCCATAAAGAAGAATAATATCAAGCATGTATTTGGTAATAATTCTGTTTTTCTTTATAGAATTTCTTTTTGGAGTAGCAATACTGAACACACAGAAATGTAAACACTTCATTTAGACATGCTGCTAACGTGTGTTTAAATATCTCTGCTTTATATAGCTTATCAAACTTAATTATATACCTCATAAAAAAATCCTTTGACTGACACTTGTTTGAAGTGCACCATGGTTAAGGGCATTCTCTGGGGTTGAGAGACATTGCAATAAACTGAGCTGAGATCCTTTGGTTATCTCTGTCCTGAGTAAATAATCCAGGCTTTAGTTTGATGGACAGCCATGGGGCATATCCAAAGGGCATCTGGGACACTCGTGTCATGACACTTTGCCATTTGTGTGTCTGAGTGCTTCAGGTTTGACAGAGTTAAATAATGAATTGTTTGAATGTAGGGTGAGAGTTTGCAGTTAAAATAAAGGTACATTTGATTCTAAATTCCACCTCCGAAGCAACTGCTCAGTATTACATAGGATGGCACTAAATCTCTAATTTCCCATTCATTCTAATTTCCCACTTCAGAAAGAACAATCTGAGTTTCATCTTCATAGTGTTGCCTGCACCAAAACGCTTTTGGCAGTTTAATGCATTTCCTGACTCTACCTGTGAGAGAAGCTTCAGACAAGGCTACTTGTCAATTGGTCTGGCCCATCTAAAGAAATCTTGTAGAAGATTCCTTGTAAAAGTCATAAAGCAAATGGACTGGGTGTTCCTCACAGAAGGGACTTCAAAGGATTTATTTAGACAAAACGAGGTCTGTACCCAAGAAAATCTTTTAAGACAGGTCATTTGCTTTCTATCAGGGCTACTTTACTATTGCCAAGAAGCCATGGATATAGAGTTGTGCCCTGTAAGTAGCTAAATTAGGAAAAGAATAACTTGGGGAACAGGTGACCAGGTCCAATCTAATTCATGCCCTCTAGAAACTTGGGTTCAGATCAAAGGTATCAAGCAGAAATGTTTTGCTTTTCTGTTACATAATAACCAACTAACACATAATCTGGTGTAATTAACAGATCAGGATCAACCCAGACCTAAGCTTCAGATAGGCATAAAGACTGCAAAAAAATTTCACAGTGTCGAAAGTTTAGAAAAAACCCTATGCTGAATCTTCTAGGCCTTTGAATTGTATTTGCTGTTGGATATTAGTATAATGGAGCAATCAGACACTGGATAAGGAACTACAGCTTAACGATTTGTGGTGATGTATGGCAATTCTTCCTTGGTCTCACATAGATTTATTGGTGGGCTTTAAAATTGTTTTTATTGCACTGACAAATCTGATTTTTCCCTCATGAGAAAGTAGGTCACTCCTCCAGGAAAAAAATTAGAACAGCTGAAAGTGGAATAGCCAAACCCAAATATATATAAAACAAAAGCAGCCAATGAATAAATTGCTGAGAGGCATTTCCTGCTACGTGACGTTAGGCAATAGGGATCAGAACTTGTAGAATCAGAAAAAAAAACAAAACAAAAGCCAACTCTAAAGGTAAAAAAAGAGTTGGCTTGGGCAGAAAAAAACACCACAATGTGTTTTATCACAGAGTGCATGAACAAGTACATAAAGAGCTGTCAGAGGTGTTCCCAGTTCCTTGCACTCTTCTATGAGAAAGGAATTGCCGTATTCGATACAATGCCTGAATCAAAATACATTTAACAAGGATGAGCCTGTAGGATGCCTTTTATATGAGAAATGTCCATGTTCACTCCATCAGCAAGCTCCCTCTTGCACGGTTGGAGGCTCTAAGAAGGAACCATAGACAGTAAGTTTACTGCAGTTGAGGTGAGATCATGTGGGAATGGTAGTAGTACGAGCTTAGGGTGCACTCAGCCATGAGTGAGAGGATAGACTGGGGTGGAGGTAAAATACCATCTCCTCACACAACAACTGCTGTCATTTCAATTCAGGCAGCTGGCATGTCTGAGAACCAGGATACCACCCAGAGGGACCTGGACAAGCTCAAGAAGTTGGCCTGTGTGAACATCATGGGGCTCAACAAGGCCAAATGCAAGGCACTGTCTCAGGGTTGGGGCAATCCTTGATATCAGTACAGGCTGAGTGATTATGTGATTGAGAGCAGCCCCATGGAGAAGAACCTGGGAACCTGGGGGTACTTGCAGACCAGAAAGCCAACAGTATCCTGTGCTGCATCAAAAGAAGTGTGGTCATCAGGTTGAGTGAGGAGATCCTGCCCCTCTACTCTGCTCTGGTGGAACCTCACTTGGAGTGCTGTGTCCTGCTCTGGGATCCTCAGCACAAGAAGTACATGAATTTGCTGTAGAGTGTCCACAGGAGGACCACAAAAATTATCAGTGAGATATAACACCTCTGCTGTGAGAACACTGAGATAATTGGGGTTGTTCAGCCTGGAGAAGAGAAAGCTCCAGGAAGACCTTATTGCAGCCTTTTGGTACCTAAAGGGGCTCACAAAAAAGATGGGGACTGTCTTTATTGCATGATCTGTCATGAGAGAACAAGCAGAGATGGTTTTAAACTATAAAAGGGGAGATGTAGACAACATGTAAGGATGACATTTTCTACAATGACAGTGATGAAACACTGGAACAGGTTGCCAAGAGAGGTGACAGAAGCCTCATCCCTGGAAACATTCAAGATCAGGGTGGATGGGTCTCTGTGAAACCTGATCTAGTTGAAGGTGTTTCCTGCTCATTGCAGGAGGTGTTAGACTAGATGACCTTTGAAGGAGCCCTTCAATGCAAAGCATTCGTTCATTTTATGGTTCTGTCACTCACTTGTATGGATTTATGGATCTTGGCTGTGTTTCATCCTGAGGCTTCAACCTTAACTGAGTCCTGCAGAAAAAAACACTACAATGTCTTTTATCAGACATTGATCATCACTGATGAGGAAATTGTCTCTCATCAGTATTTCAGCCAGACCTTGTGTATCAGCCCGATGCCAACGTTTCTCATGAAGAAGAAAGTGTACATTGATTCTGGTGTCAAATCATGCAACAGACTGTGTTGGGTTTTTCTGGGCACCTAGCTAACCTTGGTTTGTGAGTGCATGGAGAGGAGAGGAGAGGAGAGGAGAGG
>VZRI01013423.1:607215-650428 GCA_013397515.1 Upupa epops
AGGAGAGGAGAGGAGAGGAGAGGAGAGGAGCCATTGGAAATGTGCTTAGAAAGTAAGGTTAGCAGTAGATCAAAAGAATACAACATGGTATCTCAAAGATTTGATCCTTGGAGTGTAGAACAGTTCAACTTTAAAGTTCTGAAGAGGGTGATCAGGCATGGAAAATTCTGCCCTGATTTACTTCACTGTGGCCCTGTTATAAAGAGGCTGTTTCAGAGAGAGATGGGGGGCGAAAGGCCACTGTTTTAAGACAATCTGCCGTTTCCATGACTGCAAGAATATGACAATCATGCCACATATCTTTTGGCTTTAGAAAATATCCCTAGATGCTGAACAGGCAATCAACTAGCCTTTTTACACTTTGGAGAAGGGTTTTGTTTTCGCTTCTTGAAGAGAGTCATGACCTGTCATTAGTTTCTTCCTCTGAAACTCATCACATGGCTGACAGTAAAATGATATTTTCACTCTAGGAATTCTACAGGGAAAGAAAGAGAGCAGAAGTTTTCTCAAGACCATGATGGCTGTAACATATGAGAAAAATAACTGCTTTGGTCATTGCAAAGCAAAAAGTCTAGGAAAGGAAATTTCAGGTGCCTGTTTTAGAAACAGATTATATAGAGAGATATATTGAAGAGTTTTCCTTCAGTCACCAAATGAAATCTTTGTGTGTGATTGATTAAAAAAAGTATTCTTACATTCCTAATGAAAGATGTGGTATATTCGTATCGAAGATCCACATGTCATTTGTAAAGATGATAAAAATCAACAATCCAGAGTTTTATTGAAAAAGTACAATCTATCACATAAACCAAAACATAACATTACACCCCAATCAAGCAAAGCCCCAAAATTAGCTCCTGAAGCATGAAAATCCAATTGATAACAGTTAAGTCCCATTGATACTAGCTCATAGGAAGAGGAAAATGCTTCCTTTGAGTCAGGAAAATCTGAGAGAAGAACTCTGTTTTATTTGGAGAAGTTGCAATTTAGCTGTGCAGTGCTGGTTCTGAATATATAAACCAAACCTTTATAGACCACTTCTGGAATATTTAAGGGACATATTCAGAAAGTTACTTGGACCAGGGACTAAGAATATGCTAGAAAAAAAAGGGGGCCAAACTGAATTAACTCAATGAATGTCCTCCCTGCTAAAGTAATTCATGTTAGCTAAAGTTCTGGATCACTCTCTCTAGTATCTTGTAAGAAAGGGTATATATCAGAAAAGTATTTAACAAAAAAAAATTTTCTAATTCTTCAGGCAAATTATCTCTGCAAGCTTTAAATTTTTGATTTTGTGTACAAATAGAAGTATTTATATACTTTTTTCCTATATAGAGAAAAATCAAATATCATTTTCTATATATCTCTCCTTTGCTTCAAGCCAAGAAAATAAAAATTCAGAAGAGCCTAGGATCATCTCCAATTTTGCCACAAATAGTTTGAAAATGTTCAAATTTGCGTTTTCAGGTCTAGAGAGCAATAACAAAGGTGAGCGAATAAGCAATTTCTTTATTGTCTTATTGAACTTCAATATTAAAAAGAAGACAGCTAAGAAAACAATTATCTGAAATTAAGCATTTAATCTTGTTTTCAAAGCATTTCTCACCTTAAAAATAAGCACAAGTTGATTCCAACAGAAAGGTTGTTATAAAAGGACATGTAAATTTCACTTGCAGCATGTCAAAAGTAAAGGTTTGAGAAGTTTTTTATTGCTTTCAGGGTTTCCTGGTAATGTGGTAAGACAGGAAAGTTTAAAACCAATTCTATGGGTTGTTTCAGTTACCTCAGTTGTTTTGATTGAAGTTTTTCACCTGGTCTCTGAGCTGCCAGATGCACACAGTTTTTTCGCAGCAGATAGTGCACATATATAACCTGCCAGCAGTGTGTAAATAGTCTGTAAGATTAAATGCTGGCCTTTGTCTGTAAAAGCACAAACCTTACAGCATTTTATTTTTGCACATAACCAGAGCTTCTGAGACAGCTGAAAAAATGAAATTACACAAACAACTCTACCTCCTACTTTCTGTGCAATACACCTGCAGGGCCCTAATGGCTTTCAAGAAGATGAGGGTGCTTACAAAGTTAGAGACCCAAAACAAAATCATACCTAGATGTTTAGCTTTGAGAATCAGATCTCAACAGTAAATGTGGCTACTCAGTGACATAATGTTTTGGAAACCATTTTCCAAGTTCAAATAATACAATATTTTTCCCAAACAATCCAGGGAAATATCAGCTCAGGAAACTAATGCTCAAACTGTATAATACCAAAGCAAGTCCTCAGGTGTTAATAGTGCATTAGTGCCCCTTGTTTCTTTTTTTTAATCAAAACCAACATCTGAGCTTCTTATTTCTTATGGAGCAAGTTTATTACCTTCTCCCCAACCCAAAGACAGTCATCTTTTTCTATATAATTGCAAAAAGAACTTGTCCATGAAGCCAACTGCTGATGAATACAGCTCTTGCAACTGCTAAAAGTTCCTCTATCCCCAGCATTGCTCTCCCTCGTTTATTGTTGCCATTCTTCTAACTGCTTGTTCTCCATTCCAGGTCAGTTTTTGCACAGAAACTAAGCTGTCATGGCCAAGGACTGGACCATCGTATTTCATTCCACTTATTTACATGTCTCAGGCTGTAGCTCCCAAGAAAGCTGAAACAAATCACCAGAATAACACAGGTGAGATACTACTGTAATGTGAAGTATTAAAAAATATCTTCCTTATGGAGGAAAAAGGTTCAATGGCAGTCACAGTGCAGAATGTAGAGGGAAAAAGCTTTACTATTCAAAGGAAAATGATGCTTTAAAACAGGCTTTCTTCCATCACTGTCGATAGAACTGTTCTCTCTCCTTCCCCCTCATTCTAGACCATCTCAGTTACTTACAACATTAAAGGCCATTAGAAGCTTTTTTTCTCCTACAGAGCTCTGTTTCTGCTCCTCGTCACCCCAGTGAATGACAATCTGAAAGAAAACCAGGAGCTTTGCTATGGATTTAGAAGTGTCTCAAAGCAAATCACTGGATGCCAAAGAAGCTTCCAGGCTACTGCAACTCACAAGCAGTTAGAGTCAGCAAACAAAAGCATTGGAGGCAGCAATGAGGGGGAACCTTTTGTGAAAAATATTGACCAGTGAATTGTACTGTAGACAGTCCTTTGGCAGTTGACTGTCTTAAGGTGACTCAGACAATCTGTTCAGCTCAGGAAGCTGGTTTCTAATTACACCAAATGCCTGACTGTTGTCAGTGGGCCCAGTATTTTCTAAGCGGGTACTCTTCACATGTGTCATTCATTACCTCACTCTGCACCAAGAGCCATCTCTGTAGGGAGAATGGTTGGCAGCATCTGTGACTTGGTTAATTTCCTCAGAAAGTGGTTTAAAACAGAAATCCCCAAATAATCCCCTTCTATACTTAAAAAAAAAAGCCTACACAAAACCCAGCAAAGCCTTAATGGCCACATGCTAATTTCAATAAACGACCTGGAATGAAATGATGGCAAGCTGCTGTCTAGGGTTTACAATCTGAACATAGTATACTCTTTCTGGGTTTTAACTGGACTTTTGCTTTGGTGCCAACATAACAGCTGTAGCAGCTGCAGTTGCATTTTACCCCCCAGTACCGGCACCTGCTGTGGCCAAGGAAGTGAAAACCCACAGAGATGCAATTTTCTTTTAATTACATTAGCCTGGTTTTGGCAGCCAGCCATGCACCACAGCGTTGGTGGGGATGTGGACTCTATTCACAGCTAGACCTGTCTCTGGGGTTACTTTTGACACGTGGCAGGTTTCTCCAAAGAAGAACTGTGAAGGATTCATGTTAGTGTTCATTCTTGTGCAGGAGAAATAAGATTAGCATGATTTTCTTTACACAGAGCACTGTGTTCTTTTCAGACTAGCTGGGTCAGAGCATCCCTGTACATTCCACTGAACTATACCACTGTATCTCAAATCGTAGGCCTGCAGAGTACATTAGAATCATGCCTGCTTTTGAATTGCTGGTTGACCCAAAGGATGTAGTCCCAGGCATGCCTCAGTGCAGCATGAGGGACAGCATGGGTGAGGCTGCTTCCCAACAGCCTATTCCAAAGACACTCTGCAGATGAGGGCATGGTACTTTGGAGTTTAGACGAGAAGATGTGAGCTGTGTGGTTCCAGTTCTCTCCAGGGCCAGAATAGCCTCTGGCTTGTTTCACTTATTCTTACAAGCACAGGCAGCTGTACCTGACTGTCCTTGGTACCATGGAGAAGGAGGTGAGTTCTGAATTATTCACTGCAAAAGAGGCTTTGTGGTTTCTTTAGGAAGGCTGTAATCATGATTCATTTTTTAAAGAACCTAAAGCCCAACAAGTGACAGGACTGCACAGTTCTCCATGTTGTAAACCACTGATTTTTTTAATATGAAGAACAGCACAGTGGTATTTAGGAGTTAGACATTAAAAAGACAGATTCCAAGCATCTCAAAATCAATGGCATAGAAATGGAAAAAATGGGAAAGACCCAGCAGCCAGTCTCTGAGTTACAGTGTTGTGTGTTTAGTTCACCATAGGTGAAGACTGAGTTTGCTCAGCATTTTCCAGTCTTTCCCTAAGAATCAAATCTTAGTTAGGACTTATTTATGAGATTATCATGGCATACATCAATGGAAAACAGAAAGGAGGGGCTTTTACCTATTCTCATCTTTGCAAACACTGTAACTTTAAGACACATTAGCCCTGTAGTCTTTTATATTAAGTATTTCAACAAGCAAGATGAACTGATGGCAAGAACCCACCATTACACATACACAAAGCCTAAGGTGTTTTTGAATTTTTCCAGCTATTGTGGCATAGATTTCATTTCATCTCGGGGGCTAATCCTAACACTACTCTGTTCTATTCATCTTGTGGTATCTATAGCTTTATTGCATCAAATCTGAAAAATCACTGTATCCCTAAAGACATCTGTCCACCACTGTCATTCCCCATCCTTCCCACTATGCCCTCTCCCAAGTTTTTCAGTGAAGCAAACAAGTTATGGCAGTTTTGTGATGATGAAAACCCACCACCACCATGCTGAATACCCTCCTTTGCTGTTCTCAAAGGGGAAGGAGAGTTGGAAACTTCTTATGTAATTAAAAGGTTCATTTCTAACACTTTGCCTTTGGTAATCAGAGTTAGAGAATCTAAAAATTAGGATCTTCTCTTGGAGAAGCTCAGTTGCAGTCTAGGCTGCATGTCTGGGAGATAGTGTGATTTTAAGGGAAAAAAAAACCCTTCCAAAAATCCTCTTAAGAAAAAACCAACACAATATACAGTTACATATACAATTCATTTGCATCTGAATGTCCAGTATTATCCTGGCATTGTCTTATCTACATACAGCTGCACATGAAAGACCATTACAGTTATGTCAAAACAAAGCAACCCATTACAGTTCCCTATGAACCCAGACCACGTGCCACTCGGTTCTCATTGCCACCCCTTGCTTGTCTAACAGTAACAAGCCACTTTCCCAGACAGCTCCTATTGATCTGCTCCTGTTGGCAATGCAAATTCCTTCTATGTGCAGTCAGGCATAGCCATGAGCCTGGAGCACAAAGAGGTGGAGCTGCTCTTTGCCTTGCACAACTGGACAATTTCCTGCTGTTTTCCCAGTCATCCACAGACCAGGTCTATCCTTCCACATCAATCCAGGACATCCCATTCATTTCAGAGCTAGTTGTCAAAGCACTGTTTGCAGGCAGCTTCTCAGGCAGGGCTTGGTTAACTTCTAGTGTTGTTTTTCTTTGAGTCAGGAGACATTTTAAGATACAGCTCTCAGTGTCTGTAAGATATTAGAAAGACTCCCAAATCATTGGCAATATCCCTGACCATGGACATTTATTATTGTTATGGGCTTTGTTGCCGTAGTATCTCCTGAACATCAACCAGTGTCAAAGCTCACTACACTTGATACTACATAAACATACAAAACGACAGACACCAAGAACTGACTGCACAAACAGACAAAATAAACAGTGGCAAAAAGAAAGACCTCTAGAAATGAACAAAACCTTTCACACTGTTTTTAGATCATAGAATCATTAGGGATCAGAAGAGACCTCGAAAGGTGGGTTTTTTTTTTTTCTAAATTCTGCTTTTACTGATGTAAGTGGAAATAATTCCTCTGGGCTTCACAGGAATGGTGTTAGGTCACCCCTGAGCACTTCAGAAATACTATTACAAATACTTAATCGAGAAAGAAATCTATTGCAGAAGGCAGGACCTGGACTCAGATTTACTTAGTTTCAAACCAAGATCTTAATTAAAGGGCTAAGAATGCTTCAAAATTCTTATCAGTTTGATAGTGAAAGTAATTTCTCATCCTAGAAGTCAAATATACACCTAGGCTGGGGTTTTTTTTTCCTTTTTAGTTAACTAGATAGGAAAGAAACCCAAGGTTTGAGCCACCATAAGAGATGCTATTTTCTGAAGGTATTGCCAAAGACAGGAAATGTTGTCCAGACAGCTTCAGGATGAGGGAAAATAGGTTTGATTTCTTTATGCAGATTGAAGCCTTTCTGAGAATGGCCTATTTCTGCAGGGCTATCAAACACCAGTGTTTAACTGAGCAAGGTTAAAGGTACTGCTCTAGAGGATTCATGGTGCAGACACAGTGCTGGAGTGCTTGAAACTTTTATCACTGCTGGGTAAACATGAAGTCCAGATTTATGTTTAACAGACATGTGGCCATTAAGCTCACTCCACGTTTTGTTGGCAGCTACCAGAACAGCTTTCTGCATGCTGTAGCATGGAGAGCTGAAAACCCTCCTGCTTCAGTGGTGGAAACCATTTTTCTTTCTCAGAACTGTAGTAATTGCCCAGAGCTGCAGTGGCTGCAGCTCCTTCTATCTGAAGTTTGCACCTAGAATCCTATCTGCTGGTCATACCTGTGATTTGCACCAAAGTTCCCCCATAAGCATAACACACCAGTTTCAACTTCTCACTTAGTAGCTACAAAAAAATATGCCTTTTGCTAATCTTTGTAAGAGCAGTGGAGCCTTCTTGGTGCTTTGGTACAAAACACATCTGCTAGGGTGTGTGTTTTCTGCAGCAGATACAGATTACAGAACACAATTGCTACTTATAAGGCTTAAAAGCAAGGCACAGTGTTTCCACAGTGCCAGAAAGCACAGGCAAAGTTGATCCTTCTTAGATCTCTGTAACTGTCAGCCCTATAAGAAACTGTCACCTAGGCAGAAATAGAACATATTTAGAAGGCTTTTTGTGCTCTTTTAGAAGGGAAATGAATGCAGTCAACATTTCTGAACAGTGTTGAACTCTTCCTGCAGAGACTCAGGTCTCCAACAAACCAGACAGATGCTATATGGGTAGTAAAAAGACACTATCTTTTGTCATGTTGAAAGACTCCAGCTGAAGGGCCTTTTGTACCTCACAAAAGAAGACTTGCTTGTGCAGAGGCTACGTTGCAAATGTGGAAAATGGGCAAAAATAAAATAAAGAAAATAAAAAAAATTAATAAAATTAAATTACAAAAATAAATAAAATAACCCCCTGCATTTTATTTTTCAGCTAGGCAATGGGGGATCTACAGAACGCAGTAAGTTCTAATGCATTATTAAGGACATAAGCTAAAGATGTGCAAGTTAAGCAAAATTTGGACCACAGCTGAATTGTAGTCAAGAGCTGTAATCAAAGACTATTTCTACAGCTTCCCTTGTTAAGACTGTGCTTCTCTCTTGCCAGCCATCCACAGGGCAAGTGCCAGAGCAACTTTAGCTACATTCAATCTTTGTGACCCACAATTTGGTTTCTAGTACTACAAAAATGGTGGTCCTTGCCAACGTTGCTTTAGGCTTGCCTGAGGAAGAACCCTACCATCTCTATGGAGAGTACAGACTAGGGAAAGCCCATGAATCCTCTGAAAAGCATTAATAGAATTTTGACATTCTTTATCATTAGACAAGGTTTACATGGTCCCTCTCAAATAATCTGCAGAGATTCAGTAATTTTGAGAGAGAACCAAGCATCTGCTTTGACCTCCTGTGCACTTTCACACTGCTGTCCCTTGCCTTGAGCCCAGTAATGATTTTGACACTGACTTACCTCTCTGGAGGGCCTCCAGGCCTGAAGACAAGCAATCCTTTACTTCCCCTGCAGACTTAGGCCAATGATTATTGCTGAAAGCCTGTGGCAGTGTGAAAAGAGCAGAAAATAATAAGGATGGCAGTGTCCGTGGCACAGACACCTGCTATGGAAGCTTAACTTCAGCTAGACAGATCTTTCCATGCAACTTGAAGGATGACCCCTGCATTTTGACAACAGCTTGGCAAGTATCTTCTCCTTTCATCTCTGAGCTGCTGTTGCTTTTGCAACAGTGTTTGCCTGATTCTGGTGGTTATGGGACTCTGCTCTGGCTTTGGTTTCATCACTGACATTGCCATAGCCCACTGCTTACAATTCTGAGTGCAGATATTAGAGATGCTGCTAATGCGCTGCACACAGGGAGGATTTGAACTCTAGTTTTTTTTTCCTTTTACAAACACACCTATATACAAGCCTAGAGATTAGTCTAATCCACTGTGGGAAAATATTCTACCTAATATGAGACATCTAACTAAGGAAGCAAATTTAGCTATCTCCTTGCTGTTGGTTCATGCTGTGTACGGAGACAAACACATCCCTCTAGAGGAGCATGAAAGTCTCCAATGGGCTGAATTACCCCTTAAACCAACCTAACTCTCCATTGGTGGCTAGAGATCAGGCTACTGCATCACCAAAATTAATAATCTTTGTTGTCCTTCAAAACATAAAGACTCAGCAAGTTGGAAGGAAGACCCCAACTAACTCCTGCTTGAAATTTAGTTCAATATTCTTTATTCTTCTTTAGGTATCTTCAGGTAATTATTTAACAGTGCCCTTCACATTAGGGGCAATGGAGACAGATGAAAGCAATAGGGTCACAATGTTCACGAGTGCAGGCTGGCTCCAGGGCTTTGGGTTGTCATCTTGAGAAAATGCATTGAGACTGTCTGCAAAGACTGGGATGGGTAAAGGCATCTGGCGCATCTGGAGCAGAGTTGTGCAGTTCCCCCTCGTGCCACAGAGTGTCAGTGATGCTCTTAGGAATGGTCTCCGGGGAGGCGTTGAAAACGTTACCTTGCCGGAGGATCGGGTAAACGGACCTTCAGTATTTGCTTTTTGGCTTTATACAAAAAAGCAAATACTTTTTGGCACTCGGGAATAAGCTGTGATGGAGAATGTAGGGATGCAGAATCGATCTGCTGGCTGTTGCCTGCCTGCTTGTCCAGAAGCCATCGCTGGAAAATCTGCAGCTGTGGGTTCTGGTGATTCCCCAATTTACAGCAATACAAATACTCAGCTTGTAGGGAGAGGAGGCAAGTGCTGAGGGACATCTTAAGCAAATCCATCGTTGATGAGAAAATCATGAAGGTCTAAAGGGCTTTTGTTACTTAAGTAGTTTATAATTGATGTAGTCAGCTTGCCTGCTCAATTTGACAAAAGCTGTCTTCTGACAGAAATGCCCTGCTAACTTTCAATAACTTCAGTGCTTGAATATTTAAGGTGAAATAATCTTTTAATATGGAAAGATATAGAAAGATAGGATTTGAAAGCCAACATGCCACACAAGTCAGAGAGCCTAGTGGCAACAGGAGAGTGTTTTGGCCCTGGAAACTCATTGAAGACACCTTCCACTGCTTCACAAAAATACCTTCCACTGACACAAAGTCCTTGACAGGGGTGCCCTGAACTCTGGGAGAAAATATCCCAAACTGGCAAAATACTTAACCATATACATCCTATGAAATGATTATTCACACAGCCTCACTCAGGACAGGGATCTTGCCTCTCACCCACAGCCAAAACATCATTATTTGCACTCTGTTTACAACAACTGCCTTTCCTCAGATCTGGTAAGTAAAAGCTGCTAAGAAAAACTGGGAAAGAACAGACAACCATCAATAATAGGGCAAAATTATACCTAGCTGTATTGTTACTCTGGAAAGAGAATGTTGAAACCAAAATAGGAGTGGAGAGAGAAGCTGAGAGCTACCCTAGGAGGAAGACTGGGCATCAGTATGGGGTGCAGCAATCACAACTGTGCTGCAGAAGTTGTCTGGAGTAAGTGAGACTTCTTAACACCAAAGAGGTATTTTAATGTATTATTTACCGCACAAATCTGTCCAAGGTAGCATCAATCCTCTGGTGTCATGAGGATTAAAAAAACCCCACAACCCCACAAGAGTGAGATAAAGTTGTCTAATGTATGTACATGAGCTTGGAGACTTATGGATGCACAAAGGAACAGAGTGTGAGGGCAGAATGGGTCTACTGTTCCTCCTGTAAACTGTGCTGATTAACCTCAGAGAAATTCAAGCCAAACATTTTAGTACTGTATATACTGTAGACCTATGCATCCACAAGAGCAGGATAATAATCTTGTTCCATTCCCCTTCTTTTATGCAATAGTGATTTACATAAGCTTAAGATTTAGTTGTTAGATTTTAAATCCTGCAGGTGCAGGGTAATCCCAACATGCTGGGAATTTTTCAGAGACCTTAGCCTCAGTGGTGTTGGTCTTTTTTCTTTTTCTTTCTATGTTTACCAAGCTTAAAATCAAGAGGCTTCAAAAGCAGCTGAGATGTTTCCTATCTCAGTTTCAACAATAAGTGCAGAGGATTCAAGTTATGTTGTGCTTTCACACAGTCTGACTACATTCCTTGCGAAAAAAAATCCGAGTTCCTAGATTTGTACTTAAATAAGAGTTTTGCAGGCAAAGTATTTTTTTTAAAAAAGAAAACCACAAACACTAATTATTAATGCTTTTTCCAAGCTGGTTTTCCTATCTAACTTCTTTCATTGGGAGAGAAGAAGAAAAGATCATTGCTCTAAGACGCTTTTAGATCTTCAAAGATAAAATCCTCAGGATGGATGTAAATTCTTAACTCTTCCTCAGCCATAAACACAAAGTTAAGCAGATGTTGCGGTAAATAAACTAATTGATAACACCAGGGAGCATGAGAGCCAGAGGTACATGGAGAAAGTCATAAGAAGATTCACTGTCTGGGGGATCAAGACAGGCAAACTCGAATTAGGAAGAAGTTCCACACCTCTAACAGTTCAAACAAACACTCTTGGGAACAAGCCAATGAAGAAAAACTCATTTCTTTAAAATTTCAGCTGGACACATGCTGGGAGACTCGGTTTAGCCAAGGCCGTGCTAATCTTGAGTCAAGCACGCTGTTATCCTCCATGCAGAGAACTGAAAGTGATTGATGTGGATCTGAACTCCATGAATCCCTTTGGCTGTTAATTCAGTAAGACTATGTTGAAATACATAAAAATCAATAGGAAAGCAAGTCATCAAACTCTAAGACCTACATATTTCAGATTAGGCTAAGACTTTTAGGATGAGCCTAATATCTTGTGGAATCAGTCTGACACCACTGACTTTGTGTCTCAGTGGTTTACTCAAGCCAGAGGCACAGATATTTTCTTTGGCTCAAGTCCCAGAACACTTGAGAGTCTGGAGAATATTGATGCAATTTTCAGCCCCACTCCTGATGCCAGCTACATTAATAATTTCTCAAATTAATTCTCAAAGCTCTACGGTTCAAACATTACTAAAGATTTTTCATTTCAATTTCACTGTCTCACACTCTCAGACTTGGTGAAAATATTTGATCTTGCTTGCTTGCTCCTCCTGTGAACCTAGGGACCATCCAAGGACTTCTTGAGTGCTTCTCTCTTTTCAGCACTACTGCCACTTGATGGCACCAAAGCCAAAGGAAAGTTCTTAGGCTGTAAAGTGAGAATGGTGATCGAACTTCCCCTCAAGGCTATCCAGCATCCTTCCAGCAGCTGAGGACACCAGGCAGTGATCAGGTTCAGCGTGAGGTTCATGCCAGAGCATTTCAAGTGGCACCTGTCAAGTCTTCTCCAGGACTCAACTTCTGCTGAAATGCTGTGGAATTAACTCACACATCATCTCTCTGAAGTAGGCAATGGGACTTCTGACCTGTCAAAAAGCTTCCTGTTTTCTTTACAGTCCTCTGTGTGAAGGACTAGGTTTACAGTTGTCAGGTATCACTTCCTTATGCAGAAGAGAAATGCAGGAGCAGTTTAGTCCTGGAATAGAGGAATATATCACTCACTTTCATTTCTTAACTGTGGGGTGGACCAGGGAGATGGAGATGCTACTGGATGATTTGTGCCTGTGACATAAATTTTTGGGGAGAGAGAAAAGAAGCAATACTGGTTTTGAACATCATGTGATAGGGGTGTAGCCATCCATTTTCTTCCATGAAAGGGCCTGTGTGACAGCACAGGACTTCTGAGAAGCCACATTAATCAGCATTTGTATCCCTTGACACTATTCTTCAGCAACTTATGCCAGCAAGTGGCCTTCCACAGGGCAGCAGTGGTCCCATGCATCTGCCTCCCATTGTGTGATGTTTACCTGTGGTGACATGACACACCTACAGCTTTTCCCACAGGCAAGAGGGAGTGCGCTGCAAGTCTGAAGGGCAGAGGTATTTCCTTCTTGCTATCTTCCTGGGCAGTATAGATACCTCTGTCTCATACAGTTATGGGCTTGTGATATGAGCCACATGACATAGTCTTGAAGAAATAAATTTTAACTAACCTAAAGAATTTGTTCTTCTACAGCTGGAGTAATTGGGGTAGGATCTCAGTTATGCCTTTATACCTAGTAAGCCCCCCTTGACTTGACTTGCCTTGCCTTACCTTCCCTGAGCAGGAGAAGCTCATTGCAAATAGATGTTCTAGCTCTCCCAGATGTAAACTACAAGTTTCTTGTCATTGCCAGGCAAAGCAAGTTGGCATCAGTGCTGAAGTAGGGCCAATAAAAAGGTCTAACAGGTAAGAACTAATGTTGTTTCCATGAATTCACTGCCCTCTGCAATTGCGTCTTTATCGTCCCAACAGAATGTGGTGCGTTTTCATTTCCTACAACAAAGGTGCATGTGTTGAATAATGCTTTTCCTACATGCTCCTGTGTGCAAAGCAATGTCTTTTTTCCTTACGAAGGCACTGCTGCGTATTGCAGAGGCACCCATGTGGTACTGATCACAGGCACATTCTTGTGCATACTTGTGCATGGCTATGCACTCTGAACATGCTTAAAGGCTTACCACACCTACATGCTTGAAGGTCTTTGACAATGTACATGATTCAATGTACAGGCATGCACATTCTACTATATGTTAAATACACACATGTACATATGTGTATATATATAAAAATATATAAATATTTATAAATACATTAATTTTTAATCATACACACATATGTATACAGATGTTGTGTATATATATATGCACACAATACATTCAGTGCTGGCTTTGTCTTGATGGCAGAACTGCCCTGCACATGCTTCCCACTTGCCAGAAGAGCAGCCACTGCATTGGTTGAATCTCAGCTCTGATGTGTTTGTGACTGTCACAGGTTTGGGTCTCAGTTGCTGCATGTCTCTGCTGCTTCTGTTTTACTTAGAATCATAGAATCATCAAGGATCAGAAGGGACCTCGAAAGATCATCTAATCCAATGTCCCTGCCACAGCAAGACACCCAGATCAAGTCACAGAAAAGAACATTATGGATTGGAAGGAAGCTGGAAAAATCATCCAGTCCAATCCCTGGGCTACAGCAGGATCACTCAGACCAGGTCTAGGTGGGTTTCAAGCATCTCCAGAACAGGAAACTCCACAACCCCCCAGGGCAGCCCCCTCCAATGCCCTTCACCCTCTCTGGGAAGAAGTTATAGAATTGGTCAGGGTTGGAAGGGACCACAGGTTGCTCCAGTTCCAACCCCCCTGCCATGGGCAGGGACACCCCAGCCTAGATCAGGCTGGCCAGAGCCTCATCCAGCCTGGCCTTAAACACCTCCAGGGACAGAGCCCCAGCCACCTCCCTGGGCAACCCATTCCAGGCTCTCTCCACTCTCACAGTGAAGAGCTTCCTCCTCACATCAACCCTTAATCTCCCCATCTTCAGCTTTTCTGCATTCCCCCTAGTCCTGTCACTACCTGAGATCCTAAAAAGATCCTCCCCAGCTTTTTTGTAGCCCCCTTCAGATACTGGAAGGCCACAATAAGGTCACCTCGGAGCCTCCTCTTCTTCAGACTGAACAGCCCCAACTCTCTCAGTCTGGCCTCATAGGAGAGGTGCTCCAGCCCTCTGATCATCCTCGTGGCCCTCCTCTGGACTCGGTCCAACACGTCCACATCCTTCTTGTAACAAGCACTCAACAACTGGATGCAGTACTCCAGGTGGGGTCCCACCAGAGTGGAGTAGAGGGGGAGAATCACCTCTCTCGACCTGCTGGCCACACTTCTGATGCAGCCCAGGATCGGGTTGGCCTTCTGGGCCCCAAATGCACACTGCTGGCTCATGTTGAACTTTTTGTCCACAAGCACCCCCAAATCCCTCTCCTCAGCCAGTCACTGCCCATCCAGTATCTGTGGTTGAAGACTTTAGCAAAGACAAGGGAGTGCTATTTCTAAAATATAAAGTTTAAAGGAAATATCAATTTGTCTCAGTTTCAACCAAAGAGAAATAATGAACAGAAATAACAAAGTAGTAACTATAGTTTCGGTTCTGCCTCAGTAACTTCAGTGTAAAAGGACCTCATATTGAGAAGCCTGAGATAAACACCCAGCTCTCAGGGTCATGTTCCAGAAAGGGGACTCAGAGGAAGAGCCATGCAGAGGGCAGGGAAGAACCTGCAGTATGTAGTGTCAGGTTTTGTCTGTCTTTTCCAGATCCCCTCTCCCAAGAAGAACTTTATCTGGCATTTATTTTCAGGAAAGAAGGACATACTAACCCTCATTCAGAGAGCACCAAGTTCACCACCCCACTGACACTGCTGCAGCACTGAAAACCGGCTGCNTTCAGGAAAGAAGGACATACTAACCCTCATTCAGAGAGCACCAAGTTCACCACCCCACTGACACTGCTGCAGCACTGAAAACCGGCTGCTCTCTAGCCACAAGATTATTAGGGTTTTATTCTGCCACTCTTGCAAGTGCATCTGACACAGACATTGGCCAGCTAAGCTGCTGCTCCCACAGCTTAGCTCTGGCTTACAAAACTGGTAGTGCTCAAACTATTGCACTTGGTGGCCTCAGCTTAAACCTCAAATCCCAGGACTTGTCCTTCCCTGTGGTCAGTGTCTCTGAGGGTGAGCTGCAGGGAGAGGGGTGTGATTGAAACTGTAGCCCTTGAAATCACCTGGCTTATCAATTCCAGTCTCCTGTAAAATCAAAAGATCAAAAATTCCTTCAAACCAGAGTGCAAAAGCTCTTGGCCAGTAACTAATAATAGCAAACCAATCCTCTTTAGGCCTCCCTGTGCCCAAAGGTATTTTAACAGAGAATCCATGCCACAGCTAGACATCCCAGAAGTGGTAACTGTGACTGTGATTCTGTGGATCTGGGGTCCAATCACAGAAGAAGAGCTTCCCTATCTCTTTTTAAGCAGCATTAACTCAGATCACTTAGTTCCTGCTTGCTGTAGCAGAGGGTTTCAAAGATCAGGGTTTATACAACTATTCATCAGCCTTGATCCTTGGGATTTTTCTCTTGCACTCCTGCAGTGTTTACTCCCTGCATTAAGGGATAAATTATATAGTGTAGTATTTGCTCCACAAAGCTTTTGCCCATTGGTGCCAAGGCCCCTGGTGGGCTTTGTACTGTGCAGACTAGGTCTTATGAATATCCTTTGCGTCTAACGCTCTCTGTTGTTTCCAAATAAGCACAACTGGGTAAGTCTTCATAGGATGAAAGCCCAGCTTCAATTCTTACCTGATTGATACCTATATGTCACCAGATAGTCAATATAATTTTGTTCTTTCTAGGAACATTATGTGATTGACATAAAGAAAATGCCAGGTTCAGAACATTAGAAATTAAAACATCAGCTATTTAAGACCAGGCAAGCAATGGGCTCTTCCATCCATGCCAAGGAATGAAGCCTTGACAGGCACTGCTTGAATATTTGTGATGCTTGTATCAGGAGCCAAACATAATAATTGGGGCTTGGTGGACATTGAGTATTAATATTGTTCACTAGAAGCAGAGGTGCAGTATTGATTACCAAGGTTATTCCCTTGGCTTCCCAGAGTAGCTGTGCTGCTAGTTGTACTGGTTTTGGGGGAGTGGGGGGGTGTGGGGGGTGTGTGAGCACTGGATGCGTCCTTCTGTAGACCTAGCGTTGTCCTCCTGTACAGGAACTAGCAGTGCTCTAATCCAACATGAACAGGAGTTCCATGGGATTTGCTAGACATGAAAAGAATAAATCAGTTTGTATTTTTATCTAAGTGAGCAATGTTATGACTTGTGATAATGTAATGACATCAGCCAGGGAAAACTATCAGAGAAACAGGCTTCTTCTCTCTCAATCATCAGTAGATATTTGTAACCACTGTAGAGATGATTGTCTTAGTTCCGAAAATGTGGTTTGTCTGGAAGGCAAGTGTGACCAAAGGAAATCTTTGAGAGTGCCTCAAGACACTCACTGCACAGTACTTCTAATTTTTATACTGTCATTTGTGATTCAAAATATCCAAGTAATCATCTCAAACAAGCCAGCCAGGTTCAGTCTTTACCTGAGAGCTGTCAGAGTTTGATCTATAAGGTCTTCCTGTAGGAACAATACTAGTGAAATGTAATACACAACTAACACAAATTAAACATTACAGACACAGATGGAAACTGTGAAAATCTTTAAATCTCAAAGAAGTCTTTCAACTTAGATTTTTTTTCAAATCGATTATACGATTATTGGATAAATAAACTATGTGATTGTTCAGCACATAAACACCCTTTGTTAAATGTGTCCGTCAATAGACAATTCATATAAATGATACTAACTATCATCAAAGGAGTAATAACGCCTTTATTGGTGAATAAATCTCTAAAAGACAGATCAAATGGAGGTTAACTAGCCATGCATGACATTAGCAGGAATTAGCCTGAAAAGAGCCTTGCAGGCATGCTAGCTACTGTATGTGGAGTGGGAAATAATGCAGGTCACACTCATGGAAGGACCTGCAAGGTCAAAAGCCTAACCCCTGCAAAGGCCATGCCTGTTACTTTACATTATACAGTGTGGCAGTATTACTCCTATCTGGTGTTTCTCCTTGGCTTGCTCTGGAGGTACAAGGAGGATTATAGCACAGAGACTTTAGCATTTCTTAAGAGTGGTAAGATGCAGACACTGAGTATTGATACTGCACACATACACACCTTGATCTCTTCACCCAACAGGTGTTCCCATGGTCTTACCCAACCTATCTGAGCCAGTGGGCTGAGGATGGAGGTAACTTGCTCACAGTCACACGTAAGTGCTTTTCGATGTGACTGAAAAGTTCAAAAGACCCTTAGTCCTGACTTTTCCCCACACTTGCAGAAATTCAGTGAGTTCCAAAAGCTTGCAGAAGGTGTCAGATGCAAATATGAATTACCTCTTTAAAAACTTGGGGATCTATTTAGACAGGAATGAGCTCCATGGAGAAGGGCTTAGAGAAATTTTTCAACAGCAGCCGCTGATACAAAGTAAAAAGTGAAGTAAAAAACCTGTATTTTCACAAGGAAGTTAAGGTCAGACTGTGACTTAAGGAGTCACAAAATAATGTTCATGACATGATTCTCTTGATCTGTATCCTAGAAGTGTCTTCCAGCTGCAGTATAATTTTGTTTAGCAGCTGTCACAAAGTAGTGGGTAGATTTCTGCAACTGGTAACGCCCCCACAGTCTTCCCAGAACTTGCACCAGCCACTGGGCAGTGAAAAAGTATTGTCAGCAAATCAAGAGAGGTGATCCTTCCAATTTATTCAGCATTGCTGAGGTCACACCATGAGTAGTGTGTCCAGTTCTAGGCTCCTCAGTACAAGAGAGACATGGAGAGAATACAGTGAATGTCTGTGAAGGTGATTGAGGGACTGGGGCATCTCACCCCATAATAGAGAAGTCTCCAGCATCCCAGTGCTCTGATGAAAGCTGTTCAGTCATGGTTCTCTGCTTCCAGCAAGCACTGCTAACAACTCTAAGAGCCACTTGCATAAGGCCAGCAGCTCTTTTATGTTTTCCATGGAGATATATTACAACCAATAACAAGCAATGAGCTCTTTTTCCCACATAAGATGAAATCAATGCACACTAGAATAGTTACATTGGCATTACATCGCATATTAATGACCCATTTGGTAACTGCCAGTGCCAAAAACTGGCTGGGGAAACCCAATTGATTCACAGTGCATGCCCAAAAAGGCTACACTGGGGTGTGTTTTGGAAGGGAATCAGCTACACTCTCTGAGGATCTGTAGCTATGATGCTGTGGTTTTACCTTGGTATTTAGATGCTCTTCAGTATGTTGCATGAGCTTCAAGTTTGCATTGATTTCTGCTGTTTGGAGCTTACATTCATTGCTCTTCACTTACGGATGGCACCAAATAAGTACTAATTGAAGCCACTGGTTTTGACAACAACCAATACAATATGGGTGCAGCAGCACTCTGACCACTTTTTGGTAGATACTGTGGAGAAATGTATACAAAGAGAAATGGTGACACAGGAACCATTGAAGACGGGCAAGGTGATGCAAGCTGTATTGAGAAGAATTGTAGGTAATGACTGACTCAGGAAAAAAAGAAAAAGGTCAGCTCTTCCTTTTCTGACAGTGATAACTTGTATAAAAAACCCTAGAGAATTGCTGTCTGTTTCACTGGTCTTTGAGCATATCGTGCCAGATTGTGTTACACAAAGGCTTTGCCTGCTCTGTTCCAGAACATATAAAATGACCCACAAATGGCCAACTGTCTACAGTACAAATGTAAGGTTTGAAAAGCATAACATTTTGCCTGTACTTTGGCTTTTCTTTGCAGATTCAGTGTGAATGCAGGCAGGCAGTTTCACAGGACTGTCACACAATGGCATTCCCAAATATCAATGAAAATCAACTATTCACATCCATTAGAAATCTCTGAAGGACATAAGTGATCAGGAGAGGTGGTGGTTTAACAGCCTTTAAGACTACTCTCCTGAAATTATCTACAAACTAAGTACAGTAGGCAAAATTATTCAGACCTTTCTTTAGTCTTTAGTCTTATCTGCTCAGGAGCAAGATTGTGCAGTTGCATGTGAAGTAGGTCCCATGGGTAGTGATGAAGGTTTTAGGCAACAACACTGTGCTGGTCTGTGGTAGGATCAAACCTATGGAAGACTTTATTGGTCATCTCTGAAGTCACCCAGAGTATTTGGGGGTGCTTCTTCAGAGGATTTAGTAGCTCTGTTGTATATGCAACCCTGAATGTCATCATCACACTGCTTTAACATTGGACAGACAACTCCCAAGGCAGTGCCAGAGAATTTCTTAATTAACAAGGCCTCCGTCTGTTTTCCTTACCTATAATTGTCATTAATGAAAACAAGCCTCTAAGTGTCCTGACCCTTCTTTGCATAACTCAGTGACAAGAGATAACTATGCAAAGTAAACTTAGTGTCTGGATTGTTTAAATTAACCTTCACAGGACAGGCAGTCCTGCAGCAAGCAACCTTTCCAACTACACTCTTACCTTCACCCTGCTGAAAACTGGCAAGGTACAGGTGGAAGGAATTACCCAGTCTTGTTTCCTATCAAGATGTCTCCATGTCAGAGTTCACACAGGGCAGTGTTTTTTGCAATTCACAGTGGAAAACCAAAGCACTGAGGACAGGACTCCTACCGCCTACCTTAAACAGAAACCATTTAGACATCTGAAACTCGTCTGGTAGCACTAGGCTCCTCTTCTAAGGCATTTCTAGAGCACAGCTCACCTGATTCGTTTTAAGCATTTGTTCTCATGTTTCAACAAGATGTTATAGGTATCATTATAATTTTTAATAGTCCAACAACTGTTACAAATTCATATTAATGTTCTAATAAAAGTAGCTATTTCTGGCCTCTGAAGAATAGAATCGGATTGAATCGAATAGAAGTCTCTGAAAAGCAACTATCAGTTTATTGTCCAACATGAACAACTACGTAAGTATTCAGTTTGGAAAACAGATCTCCCACACTTCAGGAACTCACCCAGAGGGAAATTCAAAGGTTGATATTTGAGATCTGAATATCAACTGCATTTGTCTAAAATTCAACAGCAGTTATGTATTTGAATTAAGGACTCAGTTCAGGTGCCAAATTTTATGATAGCATTTAGCGCAAAACAAGTGATAATGATTTTATCTAAATTATCCTCCTGCCAGCTGATATACAATACAATATAAAGCATGTGACTCATGCTTTTGCTGATCTTGACTGATCTCTGTTTGATGCACTATCCACGTAGACAACATTTTGTTTTCCCACAGGAGCTGCTTGGAGGACAATTAGTTAAATCCACTACTCTAATCATGAGGATTTGTTTTGGAGTAAGACAATCTCATAATGCAAAATGCCTATTTCAGTTTGAACAAGCAGATTTATTAAAGCTTTTACGTGCACACTGTGTAGCTACTGTACGCAAAATTAAAACCCATCCAGAGTCAAGAGAAAATACAAGCAAACTAAATACTACAAGAGCAATAATATTATGAGCTCTCACATCAAGCTTGCAGTCAGTGTAGTATTTTATTGTTATTCATAAGAAAAGAGAATAGCAGCAATACTTCCTGCTCATGGCCAGAACCTCATACACTTGCATAACAAAGGCCATCTGTTTCCAACAACTCCTGCTTTAGCTTTTCTTTTTGTGCTGGGAAATGTGTAGGTCTATGCAAAACAGGGGCTGAAGATCTCATGGGGCTTAATGAGAGGCACCCAGCACAGGGCACTGAGGCACAGACTACAACTGGCCCAGTTGTGGCTGGTCCTCAAGCTACAAGGCTGGAGCTTTGTGATGCTGAGACCAGAAGTCTCCAAATGTGTCAAAGGCTGTTTCCTAGCTTTCTCCAACCATGGCACCATTTTGTCTTTCGCATATATTACTCATAGAAACTTGTACCCTGAGCCAGAGGAATAACAACAGGTCCTTGTAATTATACTCCAAGTTGACTTCTTTCATCCTGGTTAATCGCATGGTATCTAATCCTCAAATTTAAAATGGTGGCTGTGTTCTAATTATATTCTCTGATAGCTTAATTCTCTCTTTATAATCCAACTAAAAATAGTCCATGCACATTTTTGCATTACCCTCACACCAAAGGGAAAATCCAGCACCTATCACTGGGTTCCATAGAAAATCCGAATTTGCTTAACACTAAGGCTTGTGGGACACATTCGGCAGTCCATCTCCCTAAGATGGTACTCGGGCAATACAGGGGTAAATTTGTCCAATCCTCATACTACACACTGGAAAGCCAGTGCTGGGAGGACGTCTTGACTTCTATGACATCTGGATATTGATTGGACTTGATGATCTAAAAGGTACTTTCCAACCTTAATGGTTCTATCAACAGTGGGTGCATTGGATATTGCTATTTCTCTTTGGGACATGATGTGGCGGTCATTCTAAGAAGCTTATCCAGAACCTCAGAAAAAAACAGCCCTGGAATTAGCAGTGAAAACGTTCTTATGTCAGGTTATTATGTTGACTACCTAAGTAAGAAAACTGATGCAGAGCTGTGCTGAAGGCACCAGTAGCCACACATGTATTTTTTGCCCAGTTCTTTATTACTGTTCTTCAGCACGAGTTTTGACCCTGCATAACTCCATGTCAGCGTAGCAGAATAGCGTGGATAAGACTTAGTTACAACCATATAAAGGCCCCTGGTAACCTCTACATAAGAATCTTCTGTAGCTTTTCTGTAACCCCAGAGAGATATGACCACCACTGTATGGAGGTATCGTATTTGTTGAATGTTAGGGTGGAAGAGCCATGCCCAGAGTGGTTCAACCCCTGTCAGGGTGGTCAGTCATCGGAGCCACAAGGAATGGCTGTGGTGAGAGACTGTATCTTTGCAAACAGCAAACACCTTTTATTGAGATTACATTTAGCTGCACAGCCATTATGTTAACACAGTCCAGCAAGAAAGAAGTGTATTCAGCCAGACACATCTTTGAAATGCAGAATCATCATGTCTGGGCTGTGCTGAGTTTCTCCACTGAAAAAGCCACACTGCTGTGGGCTTTGCTAGATGTGTTACTTGCCCTTCCAATGTCAGAGCTGTTTTCACCTGCTTTCTTTTGGGACCTGGGTGAAATATTTTCTGAGATAGTTATGAAAAGGTGAGTGCTCGCTTCTGGAGAGAACTAAAAACATGTAACAGTGCTTCTGAGGATGAACAAGTTTCCTATTGTGATATTTGGGAGAATTATTACATTTTCTTTGTCAAGTATTCAGAAGTGCTGCAGTCTTGACCCACTCTGTATCTATCATGCTAAGCATAAGTCAGGTATGAAATCTGTCTTCAGGCCTGTCTCTGAAGTTTACGGAGGATAGAGTTATGTTTAGTGCAGGGTGCACTGCCTTGTTTGAGACTGTTATTATCATTTTAATAGTGCTTTGGTGAAAGGGTAGGTGGAAAAGCAAAAGAAGGAACAGAGTCAGTTCAGAGTTTTTGATTCCCTTATACTGTGTCATGTACTTCTTCACCTGTCATTTACTTCAATATATAATCATTATATTACATTTAATGGCTAATTGTTTTATTTCAGTTCCTTTCTGTCTCATTAGGCCAATTTGCTGTTCCCATCCTTTCTGTAATAATAAAAAGAACCATAATAATAACAACATTGAACCATCCCCAGTGCTGCCTGTCAGATTCCATCCACAGTAAAGCTGCTGCATCTGCATTTCACTTTACATCTCACATCTATTTCCTGCTGCTTTATACTTGCAGTTGATGTCTATGCTCTGCCATGATACAAATGACAATGTGTGATTTAGAAAGAGCAGTTCAGAACCAAATTAATACCAAAGCAAAACAGTTGGCTGAAGACAGGACAGAGTGTTTGGATTATAAAAATATATTTGAACACTAATTTTGATTTTCCCAGGATCTCCAAAAAAAGTTTGGATCCTCTGATCTTAGGTTGCACTCACATCATAACTCAATACAGGTAGTAGTTTGGGTTTTCTTTCTTGCTGGAACAGGTTGCCTGGGGAGGTTGTGGATGCCCCTTCCCTGGAAGTGTTCAAGGTGGGTTGGATGGTGCCTTGAGCAACCTGGTCTGGTGGGGGGTGTCCCTGCTCATGGCAGGGGGTTGGAACTGGATGATCTTTAAGGTCCCTCATGAACCATTCTATGAATCTATGAATTGTGCTTTAGATAGCTAAATTATGATGAATTTACAAAATCTGACTGTAATTCCTTAATATTGAGGTGAAAGCCAATGTTGAATTTTGCATACAAAACATGGGAATCTGATACAAGATCTTGATTTGGTTTCAAAACAGCCTGTGTCCCACACCAAATTGCTTATGTGATGAACAAAGTGTATTTTAAAACAGCCTTCTTTTTCTTGGAAATTTTGCTGATGTTTAACTTTATAGAGAGATATAGAAATAAACATAGGTATGGGAAGTATCTTCATTTAAATAACTTATTTTCAAAATATGCAAAAAATTATTTTCATAATTAATTTCAAAGATATTACATCAGTTTTGCAATACATCAGATCCTTTTCCTTTCACAGGAATAAGAATATTTTTGTGATGTCTTCCAGGCATTAAATGTTTTCTTGAAACACAGATTTACTTTTAAGGAGTGCTGTTGCAAATACAGGCTGAAATTCTTGCTCCCTTAAATCAATAAGTCCTCCACAAATCTCCAGAGAATCAGACTTTTCAGGACATCTAATAAACGTGTTCTGACATAGAAATTAAAAGCTCTGAAGATTAAAAAAAATAAATTAAATCCATGAATTCAATAATTCCTGTATGTGACTGCAAAGTGAGGGTCAAATCCTCAGCTGGCTCATCCTGACTGATTTCTGCCTCTCCTGTAGGTTTCCTTTCCAAGGATGATACTATACCATTAAATTCAGCACCCCTTATTAAACCCAGTGAGCCATGATTCCAAGTATCAAAGTGTTCAAATTACAGCATCCTCCTGTTTTTCCACATCTTTTCATACTCTAGATTTTACACAGCATCAGCTGACACAGGAAATGTTGTCTTACTTGGGCAACCTTGTTCTCCTAGCCTGCCAACTGCTTTGAGCTAAACAATCAATGCTGTCCTTCTCAACTTTTTCCTTTCCAATTAATTAATTTAAATTGACCATTAAGTCAGCAGAGTTTTTGATTGATATTTTCATTAACAACCCTCTCATGCAGACCTGTCCAACACCTAAGAAATGTATGATAATGTCCAATCTGCATGAAGGGGTCTGAACATCTCCCTTCACCTCTCAGTGCTAGTGAGTTATTACTCGAATTGTGCTTGCTGTTTCATTGAGTGTAATTTGAATACAGATTAGCTGCCCCAGTGTTCCAGAGCTTTGGCATTATCATTACTGGGGACAGTAATTTGACTGATGAACACACGGGTTATCACAAGGTCATCACCTTCACAGTATTGGAATGGTCCATCGTCCCAATTTTGGAGGGAAGGAGGCTAAACCTTTCAATAGCAAAATTAAGTCTTGTAAATTAACTTGTCCGATAACTTATTGAATAAATCCTTTACTAATTAAAGAACCAATAGGCCCCTTTGTTCTCAGATCTTCAAAGGCTTTATTAAAATCAATGAAGTAATATCAATTTAGCTGTATTTTTTTTTGTAACAGGAATTAAGATCCTTCATCCAATTAGACATAAATGTTCTGTATACGTACAATTATTTGAAATGTTAGAAGATAAAGTGAAAGAAACCCAGTTTATCCTATAAAAGCAATTATGAGTCAGCCACGCCTTCTCAAAGAACATGTTCTTTCCTCATTAGCACTCAGAGAGTGAACATATAAATGAAAAATTTCTTCAAACTTAACAAAATGTTTTCTTTTGCTGAGGAAAGCATCACACAAAAGCGTGATTACACTTACCTTACTCTGGCCTTTTTTCCTAGTATAAAAGAGTGGAAAAGGCAAGCAGAAAGAAAAAGCACAATCTGAACTAAAAGATGCAAACTGATGTACAAGCAACAATTTTACATGCACCTGTGAGACAAGCATGTTGACTGCTACCCTTTCTCCTGCACCCAAACCATCTGTTGGTACTCTTGGTGTTGTTGGCCAGAGCATTAGGTGTGTAGTAAGTTATAATTTAAAGGAAAGTGTATAGCTACATGAAGATGACATCGTGATGTCCCATTACATCTAGTCTGACTTCAGACAAAGGCATATTTTTTACTTTTCAGAACTTAACAATTCTCATGAAAAGAAGTTTTAAAGAGTGTGTTTCAAATAGTTTTTGGACAAATTAAGGACAAAAGGGTTAACATTTAAAAAATAAAAATTAGAAAATGTGTATTTCATTGTTTTTGGTGAAATGTGCTCTTTCCATAGAATCATAGAATCCTTTGGGATCAGAATGGACCTCATAAGATCATTTAGTCCAATCTTCCTGGCATAGCAGGATCACCTAAACCAAGTTGCACAGAAACACGTTCAGGCGGGTCTTGAACGTATCCAGAGAAGGAGAGTCCACAACCTCCCTGAGAAGCCTGGTCCAATGATCTATTACCCTCACTAGGAAGTTCCTTATGATATTTATATGGAACGTCCTCTGTTCCAGCTTGCACCCAATGCCGCTTGTCCTCTCACCAGATGATCTTGAGAAGAGCCTGACTCCATTCTCCTGACACCCACCCCTCACATAGACATTAATGAGGTCACCCCTCATCCTCCTCTTCTCCAAGCTCAAGAGACCCAGCTCCCTCAACCTTTAGTCATAAGGGAGGTGTTCTACTTCCTTCATCATCTTCATTGTTCTACGTTGGACGCCCTCCTGTAGCTCTGTGTCCTTCTGGAAGCTAAAATGAAACACTGAATTTAAACATTTGTGTAGGCTAATAAAAAATTCAAGTCATAAATGATAAAGTTCTGTGACACTAATATTTGAAATTATATTTAGAATTTTGTGAAAGTTTACAAATGCTCTAATGATATTCTTTAAAACAATGACAACATGAATATTCTTGTGACAGAGCTCAAAAGACATTACAATAATGTAAATGAAACCAAGACAATGAAGGTGAAAGATGACAATGACCTGTGTGACCATGCTATCGACGATGTCACTGACGGTAACAGTGTTGCTGATTTGCAACATTTAAGTTCAAGGTATCTGGGTCTGGTGTTCTTTCTGAGGACAGTTAGGCTCCCCATAACCCAAGACCTGTAATGCTTGGCTGGGTTTCCTTTTTCTTGTCAAAAGGAAATAACATGAAGTTTGCCTTTCCTGAAGACCTCAGAACTGAATCATGGACTGCAATGACGTGTTTCCAAGGCATTTGTTTCTGTTGTGTCTGAGAAATACTTCCAGAATCATATTTAAAGAGGTCCACTCCAAATACTTCACCCTGAACCTATGCCACTCACTAGAAGAAGGCAGGTGATGCACATTAACTTATTAACCTATATGAACTTGCAGGAACTTAAGTGGGAGGTGGGGGATGAGCAGGGCATCACATCCAAATTCCCCCCTGCTAAAAGATGCTTTTGGCACTCAGTTCATCCAGAGAAATGTGTCATTAATCAGTCTTAAGGAATTAAAAGATAACATGTTTTTGTCACATCTCTCTTTTAAAGCTATTCTAAATGTATCCCAATTAATCTTTGACACTACTTCATCCTGTATTCTCACTACAGATCACTTTTGACCTTCACAGCATTTTGCCAGCATTAACTAATTAATTCCTGTAATATCTCTCTGAGGGAAGCAAGTAAACACCATTATCCCACTTCTAAACTGAACCAAAGAAGTCTTGTGCAACAACTTCGCCTGAGGCCATCATGGTTTTTTTCCTTGTTTTGGTCTCTCAGCACCAAGGCAGAGCAATTAGATCCTGACCTTTTCTGGCTCCTAGTCTTGGGCTTGGATCACTAAATCACACCCTTACTGACATTAGTAACCTAGTGCCATCTATATCTAGAAGATAAAGAGCTAAAATTCAACAACTTCTTCCACTCCAATCCTAGTTTATAAATTCTTTACATTTTATGTAAATGAACCACAATTCCTATTTGCTGTCTCAGAAAAAGACAAGGAGCAAGATCCATGAATGAATTTACTCTATGTAAATCAATTAGTCATCAAAACAATCTGACACTTGGAAAATTGAATCTTCAATTTGATGTTATCTATATATCCTTTATATCTTCCCCTGATAGAGATAACACCTTTGTTATCTTGCTGAGAATCCACCTTCCATACTTTAGCAGAAATGATCAACTGATAGTTATAAAATCCTTGATGTTTGTCCTTGGATGAGAGAGTCCCACAGAGACATGCAAACATTAGAAGCTACAGGATGAAACATGACTTACTACATTCTCAACAGTGAGGTTTTACAACCTGGTTAAAGTGAGAGATTCTAGCCCTTCTGCAGTACCTGTGATTTAAAGATGTCTTTAGTTTGAAAGCTGCTTCTGAACACTGATACTGGCAAGAATGAGACTAAACTAAGGAGTGTTTCCTTTTCAAAGAACAGTAATAGTATCTTTAGTCCATCCTTGGATAAAAGAAGCACCTTTCTTGTAGGAAAAGAATTACAGAATTGCTTAAATTGGAAGAGACTTCCAAGATCATCAGGTTCAACCATTGACCCAAAACTGCCAGGTCACCAGCATATTATGCCCCTCAGCACTACATTTTTATGTACTTTAAGTATCTCCAGGGTTGATAACTCCACCACCTCCCTGGATAGCCTATTCCAACGTTCAATAACATTGACTCCAATGCCAGTCAAATCACAAGTCAATGTTTGATAACATGGAGTCAAACCCCAACTGAAGAGAAGTGACTGCAACATACCCTGAAATTTTATTTTGACTTGACATCAGGGACATGGTGTCTGGATGAACCTATAGGGCAAATCCAGCATGTGCCTACCTGTGGGCTCTGCTGGGAATGTATGGGAAAGTGAGGACAAGCATTGGAGCAGGGCTAGATTGCAGGCCACATCTCTGCCTGTGCATCAAAACTGCCTTGTAGGGTGTGTTTGAGGCAACATCAATGAAGAAATACACTGTCCTGAAGTAATGGGTGCTGAAAACATGTGTTTCTCATTTGGCTTCTAGGTCTTATTGAGTTTCCTATACTTATTATGGTCCCTCCTTTGAGGCTGGCATTTTTTTCTATACTTTAGAATGTGAGCACTTCTAATGCCACATTACCTGTGGTAGGAAAAGAGCAATGTCAAATTAACCTCCAGACCTGTCTGTCTGCTAATCCACAACCTAGTGGTTACTCCTTACTTGTAACTCACAGATCTACAAGTTATTTCTTGCTGATTTTTGTTTATCCAGAAGTTGCTGAGTATGTAGACCCCACACTGGCACCATTTCTAGATAGCAACTAAAATGCATTGATTAATTCCAGTTACTGATTCTCATAATCTCAGTTTATGTCCCCTTCAATCTGTTCCCTGAGGAAGAAGACAATGATTTGGAGTTTATTGCTCCTCTGCAATCCTGGTCCAAACTCTAAAACACAGATAACTTTTCATGAGATCAGGAGACCAAGCCTCACCCCAGAAGTGACTTCCTCATGACCCTCACGTAGGAAACAACCATCTCTCATGTTGAACATGATCTATGTTCAAAGCTGTTATTTGTGGAAATAATGAAGAACCACTTCTCTAAAACACTGAGCCAGTGTATGAACTAATTTTAATGCCAGTTTGAGTCATCTACCTCAGCCAGTAAATACAGAGGTCATCTAAGGTGCAAGAAGTCCTAGTGGAAAGGAAAGAAATTCAACTCTTCACCCTAATACTAAAAACTATATAGCAGAAAATATGTTCCTCTATGTCACACTAAAAGTCAAATTTACCCTAATCATAACCTTAGTAGAGATGGTTTGCTTTTTTATAGTTCAAGGGACAAATACTTAGTTTAGATTAAATTTAGATCTTGGCTGTGAACAGTGGTGTAGGGTACAATCCCTGAAAATTCAGTTACATTTAAGAACAAGTATTATGGTTTCTTTAACCTTCAGAAACTATATCCTATTATAAACTCATGTTTGTTACTCCGTGTAAATATACTAAAATCAACATCAGATAAATACAAGATGCATCAAAAGATTTAAGGCACCTGTTGTGTATTTAAAAGAATTATATCTTGTTTATAGTACAGTATAAAATGCACAACTGATTTATATAACAGCTAGTCTATTGCAGGGGAAATCTCATTTCAATCATAAATGGCAGAAGTTGATTTAAGAATTCATTCTTTAATGGGTCTGCAATGTTCAAATTTCAACTCATTCAATTCATCAGCAAAATATTCAATATGGGGCACAGGGAACTCATTTAGGCAAACAGAGACTTTTAATATAAATTTTCCAGGAGATTTCTTTATCGATTCAGCAGTTTAGTGCAAAATGATTTGTGCGATACATTCTCAAGGATCAATGCAGGCCAAGTCAATGGCTAATATAAAACAATCATCCCACCGACTACAGAGAACATGTCAATGAACTTTGACTTCACATTGAACTGCTGCGTGGAAAGAAGTAGGAAGCCTGATAAAAATTAATCATAATTTCTCCTTCTCCCCTTATGCATTCTCCATTATTATTGTTTGTTTTTACTACAACATAACTTGGACATCTCATTCAGGACCAGAGCCCTGTAGTGCTAGATCCTGTGTACATACACGTGAAGATACATACCACCTTAGCCCTTAAAAGCAAGTATCCCAAGCCCCTTTGCTTCTTGTGGTGTGAGCTGTTATCTCACATAAATGGAAAGGCTACAACAGGGAGCTGTTTGAGCTGTTATGCCTTGAACCAGAGGACTTCCAAAAGACATAAGTCTCAAAACCCTGTACAGGGCAAAAGAAAACGGTCCCTAAGACAGCAGTGACCTTAGCAAGGTTGACTTTTATGCTTTGTGGAGTTAGAATTACCCTCTTTGGAGAGTCTCAGAGGCAATTTTGCAGGATCAGAGCCTAAGAAAATGAAGAAGGGCACACATACTTTCATTTGTTATTTGTTCTTCTCCCTAAATTTAAGGGCCATACCAAAAACCCTTTGGATGCACTTTTGTTGGTAATACCATTTATCCATCAACCTATATTTGACTGAGCAATTTCATAGGTAATCAGAGACTTGAAGAGTGTAGCTGGTTCATAGAGAAATGGGCAGAGTAGAGATAACCATGCAGTTTCTAATGTAAGTAGTGTCAGATGGGTGAGAATAGTGTCATTGGTAAAGCAAGAGAGACAACAGGATAAACTGACTCTGTTTTTTTAAAGTATCATCCAAACTGCAGGGACAACTTACATACTTCTGCATGAAGTGATGTATGTTATGTGATGTATGTTTGGGTATGGAGGCATGTTTTTCCAAATCAGTGGCTTCTGGAGGAAATAACATGTGATTTCATTTCATTGCCTAGATTTAGTTCCAATATGTATCGGGAGTACAGCTGGGATATGTTATTGGACTGAAATTTAGGAAAATGCCTAACTCGGCCAAATCCCAGTGTTTAAACTAGTTGTGCACAAAGTGGGTGACAAGTAGACGAGCATAACCTCATACTGTAAGAGGTAGCTCTAGATTTTCCTCTTCAAATAGACCTCCATTTGTTAAGATGGAAGTTTCATTTCTGAACTTCATAACTTAGTTGGGTCTTTTCCAACCTGAATAATTCTATGTTTCTAGGAAGCCAATGAGAGAAAAAACGGACATTAATTTGTCTTTAGATTCAAAAATTAAGACACTGACTACAATTTTTAATAAATTACTGGTATTATGATACATCTGAAGCCTGAATATAACCTTAAATTACACTGAATGCCATATAAAGAGACATCAAATAAGACCAGAGTTGGATATAAGTAGTATTGTCAAGTCTGTCAGAGAGTTGGGGAACTGCTGTCAGATGCAAAGTTTGAAGGAACTTATAAAAGCACAGGTTGTGTTATATGAGGTTATAAAGGCATTCCCATTGCAGGAAGTTCACTGTGTAAGTTACACAAGCAGGAATTTAAGATGAAGCTTTCAATTATATTTAATCAGAAATAATTAACATAGGACTTTGCTAAAAGTATCTTGAAATTGTCAGTATTCTTCTTGTTTTCAAAGAAGTTTGTTTCTGACAAACAATAAACAATTCTTAAGCAATTTTCTTACACAGGTATAATTCTAGGTTGGTTTTTTTTTTCAGTTAGAGCATTAATTGACTCTGAAAATGAGCCTTTATTGCTCATCCAAAGACATCTAATTTTGGAGCTTTATTTTTCACATGACTAAAGGATACAAAGTCTGAATAAAAGGGGCTCAGTAATTTGTAATTTGTAAATTACTTCATATTTACTACTGCAAATTGGAAACATTCAAAACATTTTCTGCTTTGACAATCAAGAATAAATAAAGATGTTCAACAGCAAAAATTAAATAAAATTGCTAATTCTTGGAATTTCATTTAATTTTTGCAGTGTCACAGGGAAGATGACACCAAACCCATTAGCTTAGTCTTATTGTGTTCCCTGCTCAGGCTGGGAATGCCAGTACAAAAGGTTTGCGTGCAAACCCCACTGTAATGAAAATCAAAGAATACATTGATTTAATTTCCAAATTATTAATCAACTTCACAGCTGAACAAAAATATTGTATTGCTCAACTCAAGCAAATCCTAACGTATTTGCCTCCAGCTATGAGTCCAAGAACTGATGAAGGACAAAATGGTAATGTATGTGCTGAACATGTCTGGGGAAGTGCAGCGTTCTTAAAGAATAAACGTACTATCTGTACAGCAGAAAAAGTTTTGTGATAGTCAAGCTTTTGAAAAATCACAGAGGAACAACATATGTAAAGTGTCATCTGGCTACAAAGCAACGATTTCCCATGCAAACTCACTCTGTTAAGAGGTTGGAACAAAAAGAGTGAGGAATGCAGCGATACAACAAATAATGGCACCATTACAGATAGTGCATCAGGAAATTTGACTTTTTAAAGTATTTTTCCAGTGTATCAGTCTTCTTACAGAAGCAGATGTTGATAACCAAGAGGAATGGATGGCCAGAGTCTAGAGGAGGATATCAGTTAGGTGGTTGTGGAAATGATGCAGAGGGCTGGATCATATAGCAGAACTAGAAATGTGAGATAGCAAGCAGACTGCCATGTTAGCGTCCTTGCCTGGGGAAGTCTGATGCTTTTTCTTTCCCCAGGACAAAAGATGCCCATTTCTGTGATCCTCTCAGGCTTAGGAACAAATCAAGTCTCCACCACCACTCTAATATGTTGATGTAAATGTTAGCTAGACTAATAGTTTTTGAAAGCCACACAGTAGCCAAAAATTTCCTGGCATGTGCTTTGATTTGCATCCATGTACTTCAGCAGAGAGAAGTAAAAAATACAACTAAGCAAGTCAGTGCAAGTTCTCACAGACCATCTCAACTCTATTTTAATTCCTGCTCGTGGAAATTTACACTGAAACTGCTTTGTCCTCACTGACAAGAATAAACAGTGCAGCCAGTTGCAGCATCACTCTAAGTTTACTTTTTTTGCAGTGAATGCATGACAGCAGAGCCAAAAGCTGAGATCTGGCCTTATGCAAAAGACCCTGTAGAGTAAAGAGCAGCCTGGCTACAAGTAATTCGGAATCTTAACAGAGAGAATAGGATATTGTACCTCCAAAGATAAATGGCTGAGAAATAGCAGTTACACCCCTGCATTTTTAACAAAAGCAAAATCAAATAGCTGAGCTTCCTCCACAGTTGCACTCTTACTTTTGCCTCATTCTTACATATATTTGGCATGATCTTTGGGGACTAGGGTTTCAGCAACATTTTTTTCATGTCCATTAACAAATGAGATTTTAGCAAACTGTTCTTTCAACAGAAAATACCAGTTAATTGAGATTTTTCATATGAATGGTTCAGCTTCAACTCTTGTCAAGTTTTCAGTCCAAAATAAAAAGCGGTGACAACTTCCAGGGCAAAAAACCACTGCATTGTTCTTTGTACTGAAGCATCTTGACCAGTCCGATGTTATTCAACACAAAAAAAAAAAGCCACAGACAAATGTTGCTGCAAGTTACAGATATCGAGCCCCACTGTATTCCTTTAATCTAATTTCAACAGAATGGATAAAGGTCTAAACTTTACAAACTGTGCTTCTGTGCCTATTGCTAAAAATGTCTGATTCAAAATGCAGCCACTTTTGGGGAGCAGAACAGCAGCAATTCAGTAGCATAAAAAGCATGCACAGCACTTCAGGATAAAAAAAATTACTAATGTCAGACTGTGCAAACTCACCTGCTCCCATACTTAATTGAAAATTAAAAGCAGTTGGAACCTTGCTTTTACTAGCCCATCATGCTAGTTCTCTTTAATGTAGTTTTGCTGAGTTGCACACCCTGTGACTGTAACACTTTTAAAGGGAAAAAGAGAGGGAATTTGGGGTGAGGGCGTAGTAATTGAAAGGTGCAATAATAATTAACTGTTCTCTTACATGACATGATTAGCAAAGGGTTAACCATAAAATCAAGGTGGAGAGGCAGTTGAAGAGGATGGAGGCAGAAGAGAGAACAACCGAAGTAAACCATGAATCTCCACTTTTTCTCTTTAAATGAATGAAACCCATAAACTTTAATGGTGCTAGTGAATGTGCCTTATCATTGACTGAAAATCAGATTTTGTATCGATTTGATTTTCAGAATATTACTCAATCAAACACACTTAACTGCAGAAATTTAGTGTTTTTTATATCTTGAAAAAATCAGTGCAAGCAAATCCGCCAAGCTTCCCCTCTGGCTACAAGTCTAACAACTGTTGAAGGACAAAAGATAATATATGTGAATACCATTGCCATGGTTCACTGGGTTAAAACAAACGGCCCCCATTTGACCTTTAAATTGAAGGGTTTCCCTTTATATCACTAGAAGCAAAACACACGGACATAAGTGCAACAACAAAAAACGGGACTTAGGTAGCTGAGCTCTATTTGATTTGTGAGATTTTAATTCAGATTTAAGAGGATATTTTTTCTTTTCCTTTTGAGTAGGGTAAACCCAAAAGTCAAATTGATGAAGAGAAATGGAATCTGAATCTAGCCTGGGCTACATTCACCGCTGGTTGGTTGGTCACCCTGAGGGAAATGATATGTGTGCAGCTGGGATGATGAATTGGGTTTGTTTAAGTCGTCATTACATTGTACTTTTTTATGGACCTCAGTATTTATAACACTTAAAGTTGATTGAGTAACGTGGGTTGCCTTTGTGTCCCTGCTGGTCAGCCGAGGTGACGGGCCTTGACAGCAAACATGGAGATATTACTGCTCCAGGACTGGTCCGGGATGTTGGGGTAATCTTAAGCAATCTGCTGCTTGCTCTTGTGTGTAATACACTGTTGAAAACTTTCCCTGTGAGTGCCTGTGTAGGGATATGTGTAGACTTCTGTATACTTAGTGAAGAGCTCAAGCCACTTGACTAAAACAGGAGAATGGCTGATTAGATAAATTAGTTTTTCATTTTAAAGTAAAAACCTAGCTTAAGAGTAGCATCCTTATAAACTGGGAACACAGGGACTTTTAAATACATTTAATGTATTTTTGGATTAGTCTCCTCTCTCTGTTGCTCTTGAACTCCAGGCAGATTCCCTTGGTCAGAATGGCAATGGATTGATTATCTTTAAACCACCTATCCCCCCAAAAAATGAATCCTAGGCAAGAGCAACTGTGAAGAAACCAAATCACAAAATCATAGAATCATCAGGATCGGAAAAGACCCCCCCAGATCATCCAGTCCAGCCTATGACCCAGCATCAGCTAGACCATGGTTATAAGTGCCACATCTTTTCTTAAACACCTACAGGAATGGTAGCCCCACTACTTCCCTGGGCAGACCATTCCAGTGTGAGGAAGTGCTTCCTAACACCCAACCTAAACCTCTCCTGGCACAGCTTTGGACCAGGACCTCTCATACTATCTCTAGTTGCCTGTAATGTTAAGATCAGTAACTCAGCTAAGATGCATAGCCATTGCTCTAATACAAACATATTCATTTGTACCATGCCTGAAAGCACTGAGGTAAATTTGTGGCATCAATTTACATTTCTGCTTGTGAGTATTATCAGCATCAGGTTCTTTTTGTAGATATACAATATGTTGTATATATAAACCCAAATGCAAATCCTGCAATTGTCTATAAAACTGGCTTTGCCTGGTTACCACTGGTAGCATGAATGGAGTCTAATTTTAACTCTATGTGTACAATTAGTACTAAATCTCCAATATATGTTCTGCAGGTAGACACACATGACTATCAATATTTGTTTGCGTGTGTGCACTACAGCATGAAACTGTCTGAAAAACTCCACTTGAAGATTGGGAAATGGCAGTACATCACAACAGTCTTCAGTAATCATATAATTTTCCCCAGCAGCCCTGCTTCACTCAGTAAAAAGAGAGCAGCTGGTCACAGAATCACAGAATGCCAGGGATTGGAAGGGACCTTGAAAAATCATCTAGTCCAATCCCCCTGCCAGAACAGGATCACCTAGATCAAGTTGCATAAGAACATGTCCAGGCAGGTTTCAAATTTCTCCAGAGAAGGAGAATCCACAACCTCCCTGGGCAACCTGTTCCAGTGCTCTGTCACCCTCAACATGAAGAAGTTTCTTCTCATCTTTATGTGGAACCTCCTGTGTTCCAGCTTACATGCGTTACCCCTTGCCCTATTATTGGATGCCACTGAGAAGAGCCTGGCTCTGTCCTCCTGACACCCACCTTTTACATATTTGTAAACATTACTAAGGTCACCCCTCACTCTCCTTTTTTCCAAGCTAAAGAGACCCATCTCCCTCAGCCTTTCCTCATCAGGGAGATGTTCCACTCTGTTATGTCTTCATAAAAGGCTATACGGAGACAACCAAGAACAAGTTGTTCTACCACCTTTCTGGGGATGGAGGTAAGACTGCCCAGTCTAAAGTCACCTGGGCCTTCCTTCATGCCCTTTTTCAAAAATTGGAGTGAAATATGTTAGTAACATTTGTACGGATACTTTTAGGCACACTAGGTGAGCACAAGTGTCCTTGAAATGAGAAAGTACAGGGATTGACTGATTGAAGGAATTGACAGATCAGAGAGTTTCTTCCTGATGGGTAAATGAATTGAACCCCACCAAGAACCACTGGCAGCAACTGTGGGGTACGACAACAATGAAACCCAGAACGTCATGCAATTTCCACCTGCTTTTCCTGGGCTACATACCAATGCAGCGAAAGGCTTACACAGATTACCGAAGACAGCAGGTCAGAACCAGAAGATGTCTCCCTGCTGTGCTGGGTCTCATTTTCCCCAGCCCAGTGCTGCTCTCCTTATATCACCTACTGAAGGCTGGTACTGCTGGACTTGAGTCATGGCTATTGATGGTGAAAGTCATGGCTTTGGCCATCAGTAAATGTTAATTTGCTTCTCAAAGTCAACAAAATGAAATATAGGTGCTATTCACTGTGTTACCTGTAGTTGACTATAAATATATTCATAGAGGACCTATATTCCACATAACCTAAAATGAGAACCCAACTTGAAATTCAAACTTCATCCCTTCCTATTTGTCTTGGGAAGGTACCAATTATTGACCCATTATGGGACATATTCTGCTTTTAGTTACATCAACATCAATCTGAAGAAGCTCTGCTAACTGTAAGGGAAACTGATACGGGAGTCTAATTTGGTTTAGCAACAGTTTCAAATATGTATGCTGCTATCCTGGGGATTGTTGCCAAAAAGACAGACAGCACCACTGACTGAAAGAAATATTTGGTGATACCTATTTTACTGTTGCGCACTACACTGAAAATGAGGCAAAGCATAGCTAATGAATTCTCTCATTAGATGGGTGCTTACACGGTGTCCATTCTGTTTTGTCCCACTTCACTTCATGTTGGTGGCAACTGAAGGTACTTAAGACCTTATTTCCTTTGTTTTCAATTTTTTTTTGGCTGAACAGCAAAGTATTCAAATTGCCAGTGAAATCCAAATGCATCTGGTTTAGCAGTACTTTCCAAATAGCTCCACCAAAAATCACAAAGAGCTAGCTGGCACGTATGCTTTGCAAAACATCAATTTAGCTGAAGCTTTTTACTAATCAAGTGCATCTTTCTGATTGCAGTACATGACAGTCATGTGTTGTCTTACTACAGAAACTCAAGTAAACACAAGAATTATGGTAAAAGCCTGCTAACCCAGAGTTTTAAGTGTTGCATGTAGCCATTTACACTGTTAGTCAGTCTGTACACAAACAGAAACACACACACATATTTGGTGTGCAGATGCAAATTCAAAACTTAACGAACCAGGTCCTGAAAATGATTCGTAGCTGACTGGTCAGCATATGGATCAATAGTAAGTCACACAAAACCTTCAATCCTGTATTGTCTTTCAAATCCAGGCTCTAAGTGGTAATCTACAAGGCTTGTAATTTATTGCTTTATTAAAATTTTGTGGGAGTGATAAATCCACCCCCTGAACACTGAGGGTCAGATGCTAATGCCCTATTTTACTTTTCCCTTATGGTCATTCAGATATTTTTGCTGGACTAGGATGTACCTTTGGTTACTCTGCTGTTGCAGCTGGAGATGACCTTCACATCCTCCATCCCATCAATGGATAGAGAACAGTTCTTTCCCCAAGAGTGAAGAAGTTTCAATTTTTCATCCCAGACAAGGGATGGAGTCAGCAAAAAATGCTTCCTTGCTTCCCTGAGGTTGATTTGGTTCCTAATTGTAGGATATATAAAAGAAGAATCGAAAAATACAGAGGAAGTGCTATATAGAAAAGAATGTTAAGATAGTTGCCTACTGCTTTCTATTACACTTGACCTCTGAAGAGAGCTACAAGGAAGAAGTTCTAGCACTCAAAAATCTGCTCTGAGCAAGACATCTTGCAGCAGAACAAGGTCAGAATCCTACTGAGATCACTAGAAATGCTCAAGATTGGAGAGAAAGCTTTGACAGCCTCAAGTTTGTGTTATGTTTTATATTATTGATTATGAATTAAAACCAAGGTAAATTTGTGTTCAGAGGGAGCCCCTTCATCGTACTGAGGACAATGCCTTCAGAGTGGTGCTAAGCCAATGTCATGTTTCTTTTTTTTCCACAGGCAGAAATGGATCTGGTGAGGCTCTGCCACAAGAGTCAGTGAATACCCTTGGTCCTTGCTGATGTTTAGAATGGGTTAGCTGGAATTATTAGCATACAGTAGCCCTTAGGACATGTTCAGCACCACTTACAACTCTGAAAAAGAGCAGCTGGAGAAATCAGTCAGCAGATTAGCAGTGGGATTTATAAAGATATTTTAAAATGCCTTTATAATGAGATAGAAGATACTGAATGGAGTTTTCAAAACTTTCTTAGAGCCTAAGACAGATGTAAAAGATTGTGTTGGTGTAAAGGATCACAGGTGATGCTGAGGAAGAAGGGATAGATGTTGAAAAGTACTTAAGACTTCAAAAGATGCAGAGAAAAT
Organism: Upupa epops; assembly: GCA_013397515.1. NCBI lineage: Eukaryota > Metazoa > Chordata > Aves > Bucerotiformes > Upupidae > Upupa > Upupa epops. Next base: position 645,792 of record VZRI01013423.1, read on the forward strand.
GGTTTAAGATGATGGTTAGACAGGTTCACCTGGATCCAGACTGACAAGTTTGGATTACTATTTATTTTGTAAAGGCTACTCAGTGAAATTGCTAGCTTTAAATGCTACACTGAGGACAGCACAGAGAAAAAATAGCAGATAGATCACTTACCCTATAAAACCAGAAATTATTAAATCAGGTATTATTGCTTGGATATAAGAAAGTTGTTTTTTAAAATGTGCATTTTCAACTTAAGGTGGTGTTTCTAAAGAAATCAGCAACAGTGAAAATCTTGATTTAATTCTAGCATAACAAATCATTTGCCAATGATGTACATGTCACTATTGCTCGACTGCAATATTTGCCTCTGGGTTTGCTGACCGAAGAAGTCAGGAATGTATAACTGTGTAACACCATTTCAGTTTTTTCAAATGATAAAAAAAATCAGGGCAAGAAACAGCTCTTAAAAGACTCCTTAGAATTGACCCTAAATGAAATTCTGTTTAGGAGTGCATCCTTCTACTGGGAGTGCATCAGAGATATATGATAAGGTAATGACAATAATGTCAATTCACTCTTTCTTAGGCAGGGAATAATATTACCTAGAGTTTGTTACTACCGAGGCCTATCACCCCCACAGAAGTCTGCACTGTGAATGAAATGGTATTTGCCTGTTTATGTGAAGAATGATGAAACTTTAAATGAATCATTGACCTTTCTTGAATGACATGTGACCTGCAAGATATCTGAGCTGTATATCAAGAGTGGTTCTTGAAAATTGCTGTCTGCTGACTGAAAATAAACAATAAGATATCAAATATGGTTTGGAAAAAATTGACTTGCTTTAACACTGGAAAAAAACTGAATTATTTTGACTCAGCAGTCAGAACACATCAATTCATTTCAAATCATCCTTCATCTGGAGACTGCAAGGGCTACTTCTTGCCCTTAAAGCTGCTTATGTTTGAACAATTGCTATTTACCGGCATGCATGCTTTATTTAAACAATAACCAGCAGTAATAAAGAAAATCTAAAAGCAGGGATTGTTGGGATGAGATGAATCCTACAAATGGAGAGAGAATCTCTGTTTTTAAGATAGAGGTGTCTTGTTTGAGTTTAAAGGTCAGCAAAGAAGGATAAATCACTGAATGGGTCATTTGGGCCTTTCTCTTATTCAAACTCCACCCACTGAAGGACAGTAAGGGGTAAAGAATTCTGTAAAGCCCAAGATGTATGTCAATCTGATTAATTAGGGACAAACATTCTCCCTACCTGGTTGTGCGCTAGTTTCTCTTTGTACGAAACCAAGCCTTTTTCATCTGGTTCTGCAGGAAACCAGGTACTGACCATGGATGGCCAAACCTTAGCTAATGCCTGAGGAGACCTTGCAGAGTTTTTACTCAAATCCTGTCACATGGGTCTCTTGACTATGTCAGATAGTGCAATAATCTTCTTTTACTCTGAGGTTAGATGATTTGTGTGTTTGGGCTGATCAAATCAGGTCACACCAACTTCAGATACTCCACTTAATTAACTGTCCTTCCTTTTTAGTAAGTGGGAAAGGAAAAGACAAACTCTTCTGACTGTGATGCAGAGCAAGAACCAAGTTAAAATTGCTTTGACTCAGAATGTGGAAAGATCCCAGGAAGAGTTTTGAAAGCTAAGTTAGCTGCCTAAAGCCCCATGGAAGGAACATCTCTTCATCCAAAGGGCACAGTTTAACTGCTCAGTGGCATATTTTGGATGCTTTGGGGAGTCTTGGATGACAGTAGTCACCAGCTAAGGCAACTGAATTGAGCCTTAACTGTCTAAACGGAGTACCGTACTGTTTATCTAAGAAAGTTGAATAGATGCCTGGAAAACTGTCTCCTCTTGGTTGAAAATACCAGAGAAAAAATTACTACATTACTACAACACTGTTCTCTTCTAGTTAGTTTTTTATCAGCAACTTTTTATTAGGGTCCTCTTGAGGTACACTAGCACAAACAGGAACTGAGAATGGAGGAGTACAAACAGAGAAAAAGAAAAAGGGGAAACAGAAGAAACTGGCTTGAAGAATGCAGTTTTCCTGAGATGCATCCAGCTGAAAAGAAAAGAGCAGTAAGGAAAAGGAAGCAAACAGTGGGCTATGAGGGCCTTGGCAGACAGTTAGGTCAAAGGCCTATGGACCAAATATTGATGTCTTACTAGCTCAGACAATTTGTAATATCCCCTAGGAATGGATTTCCTGACTTTATGTTATTTCATTGCATGTGCAGGAATAAAAACACCCATGGGCCTCCTCTGCTGGGAAGTCAGCAAAGATCTGTCCACTACCATGCACATTTTAATACCTGTCAGCTGACTTGAAGCACCAAATAAAACACAAGCATTCAGCAATGACAGATGGATTTGTTGCCTCAGAGGATTTGGGATCCATAAACCAACAAATGGATTCACTCATCTGTAGAAGTTGTTTTTTCATCTGTGACAGCTATAATACGCATAACATTATTCATTCAAGGCAAAATCCAAATCAGCATAGGGTCTGTGCACAAATCTGTGACACGGTTTACAGGAAAGTCTTTAAAAAAGCCCTTAACATAGGGCTTAATTATCTCTGAAGAGTAGGTGGAGAAGCAAGCTGGACCTCAGAAAACCATGACTAGATAATTTACATTAACAAAGGCATAAATTTCAGAAAGGACAGGTTCCTTCTAAAAAGGTCATGAGATTAGCTGCTTAACCAGCTTTAGCAGCCTTAGTGGGCTAGAATCCTCTTATGGATCCACACTCGCTCTCAGAGTGTGGACAGCATAGGAGGAATGGGCTTTCCAGGAGTAAATTGTCTGGGTGCCAGTGAATGTCTGAAATAAAGCACCGCAAATACCATTGGGAAGAAGAAAGTTGTTTTCAGCTGAACTTCGCTAAAAATTTGCTTCATAATTGGGCTGAATCTGAAGGGAAACTTGCAGATGAGTCTTTATTCTTATAGATGACACTAAAATAGATGGCTGTGCAAGATGAAGGTGAATTCCTGGTATTTTTATTCATACATGCTGGACCTTTACCCTGGAGGGAGCACTCTGGCTGGCTGAAGTAGCGCAACTGAGTGAAAAAGTTATAATATTGAAATTGTTTATTATTCTGTAAAACAAAAGACACCAGGGCTATATTACATGATGTGCAGGAAGGAACCTGTATCCTGTCCGGAACATAAGCACATAGAGCTATAAGCGCCCTCTGAAGTCACCATAAGTAAGCCACATAGGCACTTAATGTTTAATCTGGTATACTTTCTTCAAAATCCTTATAGCTTCTTGCTACTTATTTGTCCAAGAAGGAAGCTTCACCATGTCCTCAGCGTTCTGGTGGTCTGGAGTATCACTTGCATTAAACAGAAACCATCTTTTTCCAATGAATTTGTACTGCACTTAGACAGGACATGATATTTAAACCACTACTGCAATAAAAATAACAAACATCAGCATTAATCCTAATCAAAAAAGCATGTATTCCTCTCTCGATAGGCATATAAAATATAGGTAGGGCTTGTCTGGTTTTATTTATGTACTCAGAGGTTCTGGTATTAAACTGGGCTATTAAATGTCAGGCTGTATGCTGGAAGGGAAGGAAGGGGGATGCTTCTGACAGTCAGGAGGTTCAGTGGGACAGAAACAATGACCAGTAATCACCAGTAACGACTGGCCCATTAGTACTGATGAAGCACCAGGTGCAAGTGACACCAGGAAAGGAGTGAGCACTAATTGCCCTATTCAGAAAATGTAAATGTACTAACAGGCTGCTATCAGCAGTGGAATGGCAGTGCACTGGCTACAAACCTCAGAAGAAGGCATGGAAGTGAGAGCTGGAAGAAAAACTTTATAGGTTTTCTCCAGCCTAGACGCCAACGAGGCTTTTGTCCAGCCTTGCATCTCCCCATGGGTGAATCTCTGGGGGTGCAAAGAGTCTATCCATTTAATTTCGTTGAGCAAGGTAGTGTGAAGTGTCCTTGCCCATGGCACAGAGGTTGGAACTAGATGAAATTATTTCTAACACAAACCGTTCTATATCGTGCCTATTTCTACTTTACCTCAGGCTGTAGCTGTGGTGGCCTGGAACATTCCTCTTCCAGCCAGAGCTGGCTTGTCCCATCATAATTGTATCCAGTGTTTCACACAAGCCAGCTATGCGCTCTTGCTATAATGATAGGACGCACATGGTCCTCAATGACCTGCATAGCTATCCCAGAAAAGGGCCCTGTCACACCTGCTCAATGCAGGAGTGTCCTCAGAGATACCTTTGCTCAAACAGCCTCCACGATGGCTCCCAAAACATCTCCAGCTGATGATAAAACATATCTTGGCTTAAAAGCACTTTGTCAATAAAGAATATCAGTGCAGCTACTCTTACAGAACACCCTTAGAGTCATCTTAAGTTTTCCGTTTTTAAAGGAAAATTTTGTGTAAGGATTTATGAAGCATTGGAACAGGGTGTCCAGAGCAATGGAAGAGTCACCATCCCATGAGGTATTTTAAAAGCATGTAGACATGGGGCTTACAGACACGGTTTAATGTGTTGAGTTCTGTCCAGGGGTGGATGAAGAGAGAGTTGAGAGTTTGTGGATATGGATCAAAGGGCAGCCTGGCATGGGTGACACAGTCATGGGTGTCTATT
>VZRI01013424.1:0-13125 GCA_013397515.1 Upupa epops
CATGAACAAACATACATTTGCATTGAACCACGCAGAAAGAACAGCCAGACTGTGCATTTGTCCTTCCTCAAGACAAGAGTTCACGTGAATTTGTTCTTCGTTTCTCTCACATGCTGTCAGCTAAACAGTCCTGTTGTCTCTTCATTCCTTCTGCAAATTAGACTCTCATTAGGTCATGCCTTGCTGCTTAGTTATTTTTAGCCTTCTCATTACACCTGGAAATGTCTGCAGTTAAAGTGCTGCCATCTGGAGTTGTTAATGGCATGCTGGTGAAGTGTAATCACCGCATGACTTTGTTCTGCACTTCCCCAGAGTGCAGAAAACCGCGGTACACATTTAATTGATGCAAGTTTGTGCTTACAGCTGCTCATCATCAGATGCGATAATATCTATCATTTGGAGCTCGCCTTCAGTATCTCACAATCAAAAACTACTTGTGACACATCAACAATCGCTACCACCGCCCAAACACACCTGTAGACACTGCCAAGAGCTTTAAGTGAAACCTGGTGTTTCTTTTGTTTTTAGGAATTACAAATTTAGGAACCTCTGAAATCAAGAGGCAATTACATTTGTCTTTGTAGGATGCTCCTGTCTAATTTGTAGTGCCACTAAAAATTTTGGCATTCCAATTTATCTCTGCTTCTCACTCACACTAAGCTGTGGAACGGAGATTTCAGCCACATTACCTGAGTTGTGAGAGCCGAGAATGAAGAATTAGTGTCTTGGCTATAGCGATTTATAAACCAGGACCCTAAATTCTGCCTTCCAACCGGGGCTTTGCAAAGGAAAGTGTAATAAAGTAGTATAGAAAGTGTAATAAAAGAGATGCCTTTGTCTTTCATCAGTACTTGTCTGCCCTAGGTTAGGAAAAAGAGGGTTTGGTATCACCTTCCCCATCCTTTTGTTCCCAAAGTAACACCTGTTATGTTTTAGACTGTGCGGGAGGCAGAAGACCTCCCCACCCCAGACAAGGTTTTCTGCAGCTCACCAAGGCTGAAGNAGCAGGCCCTATGAGGAGCAGTTGAGGGAATGGTCTGTATAGTCTGGAAGTGCAGAGGCTGAGAGGAGACTTTACTGCTCTCTACAACTACCTAAAAGGAGTAGCAGTGAGGCTGGTGCTGTTCTCTCTAATTAATAATGATAGGACACTGGAAAATGGCCTCAGATTGTGTCAGAGGAGGTTTAGACTGGACATTAGGAAGAAGCTCTTTCCTGAGAGAGTGGTTCGGCACTGGAACAGGCTGCTCAGGGAGGTGGTGGAGTCCCCATCCATGGAGGTGTTTAAAAGGCGAGTAGCTAGAGCCCTTGAGGCCATGGTCTAGGGGTTGGGAAGATGCTGAGATGGACTTGGGCTGGACTTGGTGATCCTGGAGGTCCTTCCCATCAACGAGGATTCTACGATTCTGTGATTCTAGCTCTATGTTCCTTACACCTTCTTTCTGCCTTCAAATTGCTTCCTATACACAAACAAGCAGATACTACACTTTTGGGAACATTTAAAAATTACCTTTCCAGAGCAGAAATTGCTTCAGTCAGACTGGTGGGAGGAAGAAGTCTACCCTGCCCGTGCAATTGGCCATTGAGATGAAGGTGTTGGAAACGTAAGTGAGAATGCAAGTGTTAATGTTAGCATTCAGCAAAGAGATGAACCAGGGAAGTGATATTTATATTAGAGGATCTGAACATAAGGAGAATGATGAAAGTGTAGAGAGAGCTTCTGTATTTGGTTTGGTATTTACATAGCCTAGGAAAAAACACAGAGGGGAAACTGTGAGGCTGTTCCCATCACTGGAGTAACAACTCTGAAAGTCAGGGAAAGAAGCATCTTTGGCTGCACTTCTTTTTCCACATTTGCAAAACATGCCCCCATAATTCTATTATCTTCGGAGCACAGCTGCTCTGCTTTGCACTCCAGGATTAGCTGAAAGAAAAGAAATGAACTGTTTGGGGTTTTTTTTCTGTGAAAAACACAGGTACAGCTTCTTCACAGCGTACGATAGGATTACATGACTGGCGGCAAGTGCTGGCTTCAGAATTGGAATACTGAAAAACTGTGCTTTGTTTTGGCTGTATTCTGAGGTTTGTATTCTCAAAGGAGGGAAGTATATTTTCTGGACTTGATTTTGGGACAATATCTCATGGATAATAGCCTCCAGTGTGACCACACTGTTCAGCAGATCGTGAGGGCAGTGTTCCCACTGTTCAAGATACTTACAGGGATTTTTTAAACTCTGTTCAAGTACGCAATGAGAGTGCAATGTCCTACTCTGAATTCCTACTGCTGTTGCCTCAAATAACAGGGAAAATGTTTGACAAGCCAGGTCAAACCAATGACTTTGTGAGAACTGTGTAAGAAGCCATCAGAGGATAGAATATTTATAATAATTGGGAATTTAATTAGATATCTGGCAGTACTTAAGCAACTAATGTTATTTTACAAAGCCAGAATGACTAGGGTTACCCCTCCAATAAAATATGAAAACTAGTAGCATTGCTTTTTTTAATGAGTATTCAAATCTAAAGATTTAAGAGTCATTTCACTTGACAGAAAAAAGGATTTCCTTACGGGTTCACTAGCATCAACATTTCAACTACGGCTGAATTATAAAGGCAAGAAAGGAATGTTCCAGAAAATAAACTCCATAAAAGAAAAAGACAAAACTGTCAACAATATTTTTGAAGCTTCCTCTACAAAACCCAAGGCAGTGGGAACACAGCCATGAACATTACCATCCAGGAGATGAAAATGTTGTTGAACCTTTAGATTACAACAAACTAAGAACAGAGGGATTGTTTTCTTCCTCCAGTGATCTTATGGGAAGACTAGTGCAACCAGTAGATCCCAGGGCACTGCATGCAGGTAGCCAGGTTCTAGCAGAGGTGACTGCTTTGTGAGGAGAGGCTAGGGCTGCTCTGTGATGGTCACAGCCACTTCTGAACGGCTCTAGCAGATTCACTGCAGGGCACAGCTGAGCTCCTCAGAGAGGTGGTGGCACCTCAGGGAAAAAGTGTTTAAGAAAGGGCAGAATATCACAGGGGATCGTGAGGAAAAACAGGGAAACAGCCCTACGGATGCCAAGATTATAGAGTGACCTCAACCTTCTCTTTCCCCAGCCCCCTGCACCACTCAGAGTGGATAAAAAGTCTGGACTGAAAGAGTGAAACTGAGCCTGGGAATGGGAGAGGAGGGGGCAGTTTTTATTTATCTGTTTGTTTGTCACTACACAAATATATTTTGATTGCTGATAAATTAAACTGTTATTACTCTAGTCAAGTGTGTTTTGAACACAACAACAACTGCTAAGCTATCTTCCTGTCACTGTGTCCACCCGCGAGTTCTTTCGTCTAATTTTCTCGCCCTGTCCTGTTGAGCAGGGGAAGTGGTTGGGTGGGTGTCCAGCTGCTGGCCAAGGCATTATAGCCCATCACACTTGGGGTGAAGGAACCAAACGCCCTGCTACTACCTCAGAGCATCCATCCCATGGGTACATCACACAGTCAACTGTAGAGACGTAATCATAAAGTCATAGAATGTCTTGAGCTGAAGTGACCTTCAAAGATCACCTATTCTAACCGCCTTTGCAATGAGCAGGGAGATCTCCAACTAGATCGGGTTGCCCACAGCCCCGCTGCGAGCACACTGTGTTGGCTCGTGTTGCCTTTCATCCACCTATACCCCCAAGTCCTTCTCTTCAGGGCTGTTCTAAATCCTTTCATCCCCCACCCTGTACTGATGTGGAAGATTGCCCTGACTCAGCTGCAAAGCCTTGCACTTGGTCTTGTTCAACCTCCAGAGCTCACACAAAGCCACATCTCCAGCCTGATGGGGTCCTTCTGCATGACATACTGCCCTTAAGTATGTCAGCTGTATCACTCAGCTTGGTGTTATCTGCAAACCTGCTGAGGGTGCACTCAATCCCACTGTCTGTGCCACTGCTGATGATATCAAACAGCACTGGTCCCAGTACAGACCACTGAGGAACACCACTTGTCACCAGTCTCTGTCTGGACATCAAGCCATTCACCACTACCCTCAGGATGTGATCATCCAAACAATTTGTTACCCACTAAACAGTCCATCCATCAAATCCCTGTCTCTCCAAATTACAGATGAGGAAGTTATGAGGGATCAAGGCAAAGGCTTTACAAAAGTCCACATAGATTACATCCATAGCTCTTCCTGTGTTCACTGATGCAACCACTTCATCATAGAGGTTAGTCATGCAGGACTTGCTTTTGGTGAAGCCATGCTTGCTATCTTGAATCACTTCCCTGTCCCTCAGAGAATCACAGAATGGTTTTGACTGGAGGAGACCTTCAAGATCATCAAGTCCAACCTTTTCCCAGCCCTATCAGCACCACTAAACCCTGTCCCCCAATGCAACAGCTCCCCTTCTCTTCAACACCTCCAGGGACGGGGACTCAGCCCCCTCCCTGAGCAGCTGCTCCAGTGCTTGACAACCCTTTCAGCAAAGAAATACCTCCTGACATCCAAGCTGATCCTCACCTGGAGCAGCTTCATGAGGGGTGACCTCATGACTGTTGATCAATATGGAAAGGGCAAGTGTCAGGAGGAAGGAGCCAGGCTCTGCTCAGGGGCACCCAATGACAGGACAANCTCCATTGCCTGTTCTCCACACTGAACAGCACCAGATGTCTCCATGATGTTCCTTATATGACAGGCATTCCATGTGACTTAGCAGAGCTTTTAGAAGGATCTGTTGCCTCATTTTCCAGGCACAGATGCTCACAGAGCAGAAGGTTCCAGAGCCCTCCTTACTACCTTTTNTTGACAGAGCCCCAGGAGGGGCTGCTGAGGGAGGTTGTGGAGTCTCCTTCTCTGGAGACATTTAAAATCCATCTGGACTGTTCCTGTGCGAAGTGGGGCTTCTGCTTGGCTGGGGGGTTGGACTGGATNTAAAAAATTTCTTACTCTGCTAACTGAGGTAACAGCAAACAGCTAAAGCCACTACTAGAGCTGGACACCCCTGAGGAAAGAACACAGCACTTCATTACCAAGAAGCAGCTGCTCTTTAGTTCTGCTCCATGAGTACTTTGGAGGACAAGAACCTTCTGAAACCACACAGAGATGAATATAGCAGGAGGTTCCAATTCAACGCTTGCTTTCACAAAGTTAGTTGGACACATGAAAAGTATTTGAAGATAATAGAAACAGCTTTTTGTACAAATGGCTACAATTTTAAATTCTATAAAACACCAAGTAGGGAAAATTGAGTTTTCTAGTTGCAGAGAGCCATAAAGGTGATGAAGGGAGTGGAGCATCTCCCTGCTGAGGAAAGGCTGAGGGAGCTGGGGCTCTTGAGCTTGGAAAAAAGGAGCCTGAGGGGTGACCTCATGACTGTTGATCAATATGGAAAGGGCAGGTGTCAGGAGGAAGGAGCCAGGCTCTGCTCAGGGGCACCCAATGACAGGACAAGGGGCACCGGGTGTCAGCTGGAACAGAGGAGGTTCCACATCAAAATGAGAAGAAACTTCTTCCCGGTGAGATTGACAGAGCCCCAGGAGGGGCTGCTGAGGGAGGCTGTGGAGTCTCTGGAGACATTTAAAATCCATCTGGACTGTTCCTGTGCGACTAGAGGCTTCTGCTTGGCTGGGGGATTGGACTGGATGATCTTTTGACGCCCTTCCCAGTCCCTACCAGTCTGTGATTCTATGACATGTCAGCTCACCTTAGTAAACAGCAAAAAGGGCCGGTTAAGGTGCGTGTACATGCTACTACCACTGCATAGTACATTACAAATGGAAACACTTCAGAAACTTTCAAATCCACAGTCTTTTTGGGTTACTTTACCTTGCTAGAGTCCTAAGCTTTAACAACAGACAACACATCCAAATCCATCGATATGTGAACAGAAGCTGTACAAGGTCAACGCAGCAAGGTGGAAGGGAGATCTCTTGTAATTATTGAGAAAGAAAATATGTTTTCTTAAAGACAGGTTCTGCTTATAACCAGGTTGTTTTGCCCCAGTCTTTTCACTCTTCTTCACGTGAAACCATACTTTCATTTCTCCCTTTCAGTTTGTTTAGCACATTCTCCTCTCAAAATAGTGCTGATGCATAGGGTTTGCTTCACAGCCTCCCTGTATCTGAACAAAAATGCTCGACTTTAATGGTCTGTCTGCTAGTTTCTGAGTCTACTTGTCAACTTCATAGTATGTGACCTCACGGTTTTGAAGCAAGCATTCTTAAGTGACAGAGAGGTATCAATCTATAGCATTCCTTCAGTATATTTCATCCCACTGTGAGATGCCCTCCTAGCCTCAATTTATCTCTGCTGTCTAATATAGTATAGTCTGAGCTAGGCCTGTCTAATCTGTCTTCATAACTCATATCCTCACAGTCCTAAGCACTTACACAGTTCTCCACTGCAGCCTCTTCAATCTTGACAGCAGGTTTTGCAATACGGGAAAGGAATTGCTCACAGCATTTAGAAGCTAGGTGAAGCAGAAATGGCATGATTATAGGTTTTATCATAAACTAGAGACTCATGTGAAATAGTTTGAATGACTCTTCTTTTTACATGTTCTTATTGAATTTAATAAACATAAAAATACTAGAGTTCCATTCATAGCACCTTTTGAACGTTTGGAAGGAAAGCAAGGATCTTCAAAGTTTTGTGGAAGACAGGAAGTGCTATCAACTTTTCAAGTGAATTTGAGGCCACATGGCATGAATTTGGGAATTTGCACCAAAAAAGCCTTTCAAAATGCACACATATTCCATGCCAGCAGGAAACCTTGCGATTTCCAAGGACACCGAAGGCATTTTTTTCTTACATGCCATTGCATTGCAGGTGAGCATCTACTTTGTAAGGACAGAGCTAGAAGAGTTGAATTTTTAAGTTATACTCTACAGTGTACTGGAATTGTACACACACAGCAATTATGCTTGGCATCTGAATAGGAAGGAAAGCCCTAAACTGGTATCGACAGCTGGGGATTTCAACATGTAGTGGTATCCAGTGAGGCAGAATCCCAGACCTAGAGGCTGATTGCTCTAAAGGAATCCAATACCACTTGCTCTGAAGTCATTAAAAGAAATATCCACTCTACCAGACTGGTCTGGGAAGAATTTTGGAGACTGAGAAGTCTGAGCTGTGTGACTTCATTTTATCTTGCATTCTTCAACTAGTAGCTCATTTGCATTGACAGAGAGTTGCATTGCATTGCTACCACTACCTCAGACATCCCCATTGTTACTCATGGTTTACTAAAGATGCTGGAGGGTGGAAAAAACCCCTCCAGCGCCACCCATTTCCAGCAGCATTTTCAGGCTTTTGTGTTACACAGCCACCTACACAAAAGTGCACAACCACCTTTCAAAGATCCCTGTGCAGGAAAACAATTATAGAATCATTAGGGATCAGAAGGGACCTCGAAAGATCATCCAGTCCAATCCCCCTGCCACAGCAGGACACACAGACCAGGTCACACAGGAACAGATCCAGGGGGATCTTGAATATCTCCGGACAAGAAGACTACACAACTACCCTGGGCAGCCTCTTTCAGTGCTCCATTACCCTCCCTGGGAAGAAGTTCCTGCTGATATTGATAGGGAACCTCCTCTGTTCCAGCTGGCACCCACTGCCCCTTGTCCTATCCCCAGAGGACCTTGAGAACAGCTTGGCTCCATCCTCCTGACACCCACCCCCTCACATATTTATAGACATGAATGAGGACATCCCTCAGCCTCCTCTTCTACCTATCCTGGTACCCGGGTTTGTTCTTGCCCAGATGCCAGACTCTCCCCTAACCCTTGTTGTCTCTCATTCCATTTCTCTCTGCCCAGCTCTCCAGCCTGTCCAGCTCTCTCTGAATGGCAGCACAGTCTGCTGGGGGGTCAGTAACACCACCCAGCTTTGTGTCATCAGCAAACTTGCTGACAGTGCCCCCTAATCCCTCATCCAAGTCATTATGAATAGATTGAAGAGGACTGTCCCAGCCCAGGCTGACTTAACATCACTAGGTGACACATCCAGCCTTTCCATTGCTTCAGGGATGGGGACCCCACTACTGCCCTGGGCAGTCCATTCCAGGCTCTGAGCACCCTTTCTGTGAGGAAGGGCTTCCTAACATCCAACCTAACCCTCCCCTGGCAGCTTCAGGTCCTGCCCTCTCATCCAGTTCCTAGTTACCTGACAGATGAGCCTGATCCCCACCTAACTATAACTTCCCTTCAGGTTAGAGAGTTATAACGTTCCCCCTGAGTGTCCTCTTCTCCAGGCTAAACAACCCCAGCTTCCTCAGCCTCTCCTTAGAAGACTTTCCCTCAAGGAGATAGTAAATGAGAGAGAAAAAAAGGACAAGAAATTACTGAAAAATGCAGTAACTGCAAAGCAAGTTTATAAAAGTACATCATTAAATGGTTTTTAATATTCCATCTTATTTCATCGCTACTGAAGTCACTCTTTTACTAAAAGCCTCCAGAAGAGTGGGATGTGAACTGATTCCTTGATTACATTCCAGCAATGCTGGAAGCATAACCAGAAAGAGATTACTTAACAGAGGATTATCAGAAATGGAAAGAAATGGAGTGAGGAAGATTTTGAACCCCTGTTGCACAGTTAGAATTGATGTTACCTAAGGCACCAGTGGACAGCCCAATGCATCACAGAAATCTCACGCCTATTTCAGACAGCAGGCTATTATTCCCCCAGAATGGCATACTGCATTGTCGGTGCTTTGTGGGCTTGTGGATGTTAGTTTCACTGACAATGAAATTGCACATAATCTCTTGTGATTACACCCAAATTGCTAGGATTTGCAAGAACGTATTTGAATTCATGCATCCAAAGAGTAAAACAAGCTTATAATTTAGGCACTATAACTTGTGTAGATCTGACACCTGATCATTCTGACTGAAAAGTTTAGGGAGGCTATTTTTGGGTGCAATAATAAAAGACAGTTCCCCAAGGGACTGGCTGGAACGATGGGCTGAGGCCAATGGGATGAGGTTTAACAAAGCAAAGTGTCTTGTCATGCACTTCAGTCACAACAACCCCCAGCAGCACTACAGGCCTGGGGAAGAGTGACTGGAGAGTGCCAGAAAAGGACCTGGGGGTGTTGGCTGACAGTCAGAGGAACAGGATCCAGCATGGTGCCCAGGTGGCCAAGAGGACCAACAGCATCCTGGCGTGGATCAGGAATGGTGTCACCAGCAGAGTAGGGAGGTGATGGTGCCCCTGTGTCTGCACATGTGATACCACACATTGAGTACTGTGACCAGTTTTGGGCACCACAGTATTCTCACAGTGTGACATTGAGGGGCTGGAGTAGGTCCAGAGAAGGGTGATGAGTCTGGGGAATAGGCTGGAGAACAGGTCTTATGAGGAACTGGGATTATTCAGTTAACAGAAGAGGAGGATGAGAGCTCTTATTGCTCTCTACAGCTACCTAACAGGAGCTTGTAACGAGGCTGGTGATGGTCTCTTCTCCCAAATCAGTAATGATAGGATGAGGGGAAATGGCCTCAAGTTGCATCAGGGGAGGGTGAGATTGGATCTGAGGAAGATCCAATGGAGTTGCCATCCCTGGAGGTGTTTAAAAGGCGAGTAGCTAGAGCACTTCAGGCCATGGTCTAGGGGCTCGGGAGCTGTTGGGATGAGGGCTGGACTTGGTGATCTTGGAGGTCCTTTCCAGCCATGAGGATTCTGTGATCCTATGCACCATGATATTTATGTGGAGCAAGAAAATCAATTCTGCCTGCACAGATAGGAATGTTTACTCCTGATCTGCAAATGTTACATGTTCTGCTATGCATTTTGGAATAAAGACTGCTTCCTTATGCTACTCCTATAACCACGATGTGTTGTGTGAAAGTAATTAAGAAGGAAACTCTAGGCACTTTTGTCACAGCTTCGTCAGGCTATACAAGTACAGCACAGGCACTGAATAGAGATGCCAGTGGCACATTTACTACTGGTATTTTTAACATAATGCTATTTTTCAGTGTTGAATTTTCACCCAAGAAAAGGAAGAACTGCCTTGCTTGTGTTTTGTGTATGGTCTACATCTACAGGGCTTCAGTTTGATTTCAAAAGTGATTCAACATGATTTCCAGACTGAATGGCTGCACAATCCAAACAATCCCTTGTTTTTTTTTTTTACACTGAATATTATTTAATAACACATTAATATAATTAACACTTTTCAAAGAGATAAAATCAAATAGCAATCAAGATACTATCAATTCCCTCTTTGCTGATCCATAGCGTTCAATTAAATGAGGGAATGGCTTTTGTTTCCAATATTACTATGGCACAACAGCTGTTTCTTTGTCTGGTTTTACACAGGCTTTGAACACCTCATTAGGCAGCTTTCTTCAAACAAGAATTCAGAGCTAGCCTTGCAGTGATGGGAGGAGAAGGGGCTTTAGGATTTAAATAGAAATATAAATTCCCATGGAAGACTAGGAGATCTGTATTCACATCTCCTCGTGAAAGCATTTGAAGTTAAATTGATGCCTTCTCATCCTCAGGACATCCTTTTAAATACCAACTCTTTAACCAAAAGGTGAGGTCAGCAGCAGTATGTAAAAACAACCGATATCCCACTACAGGGAATCAAACAAACAGGGCCAGAAATCAATTTGCAGAATCTTGGCTGACAGCAAAATAACTGAACAACTCTCCTGAGGTTTCTGGTTTAAACTCTGTGTCAATGCATCACACCGAAAGCCTTGCAGTAGCTGACTTCACTAGTCTCCCTGTCTTCCCCAGAGCATTCGGGACCAAAACCCACAAACAATAACATGGTTGTCTTCCTATTCAAAACACCTCTCGGTTTAGTCTGTACTCATTGGAGTCCATTGGAGAGAAACACTCTTCCTGGGTTTCTGTTCCAGGGCTGTAGGAGTGGGGGGACATGAGGCTGTGCACTCTGCCTCACTGCTTCATTCTCTGTGATACACATCCACAAGCAAGTGAAGACTAGAGTGGAAGCACAAAAGACACATACGGGCAGAACTATGCTGATCACCACAAGCTGATCACTTTGAAGATGTCAGAACTGGTGAGCTACATCCACCCACTGTCCACAGCCATGGGGAAGAGACCCTCAAGTCCCTGGAGAAGGGCTGAAGCTGCGGCTGCCATCTTGACCAAGCCATTGGGTGATGCCCACATGACCAGCAATATTTTGGCTTTGTTCTCCCTGTGAGGCAGTAGCCACGTGGCTGGTGCCATACTGGCTTTGTTTCTGGCCACAGGCAGAGAAGCTGCGTCACAGCTGCAACTGAGAAATTGGGAAATGCTTGAGTAAGTTGGAGAAAAGAGGTCCAGAAGGGAATCTGATGCTTTCCTTTACTGCTTGGCTGGACTGTTTGTGGACTGCCCCCCTGCCCCCTTCCTCTGCTCCCCCCACCCTGGTGACTTCTGCTATTCTTTTCCATCTTGGTATCTGTTCGGAGCATTTCCTGCTTCACCTCTGAGAAAAGTGTTTACCTCTTTGAAAAATGATTTATGGAGGGAGAATAACCTTGTCCTGACCTGTGGAATCTTTGTCTGTTCAGGTGATCCTGAACTTTAAAGAGTCACGAAGATCGGATCGTTCTAAAACATCCACAGATGCTGAGATTTTGGGGATGGTCAACTGCAACGAAACAGGAGCTGTCTACAACGGACATTCTGGACATGTTATCTCAGTTCAGCGTAGGAACAGTGCGACAATACTTGTGTGTGTGTGTGTGTCTGTATCTTGTGTGGGGTTGGCTTCTCTGCTGTGTGGTGGGGGGAGTGAATTAAAATGTCTTGATGCCTTTCTTCCCCAAACAGAGTCAGTTGTTTCACTGTCCGCAGATTCATCAGTGGGTCTGTTAAACCCTTCCCTTGTGTCTGATGCTTTAGCTAAAAGCTCTTGTTCGAAATAAAGTCAAGGGTCTCTGACCCACAACATTAATGCTTCCCATGGTGGGAAGGGCGGGATCCAAACAAGGACTCATGACAGAACATGACTCTTAACACCCATTCTTGGAGCTATTCATTACAGTCCATATGTCCAGCAGATGTTCACGATCTCCACCGAAGTGTTTCACAAGCTCTGTGTGAAGGACTTACAGCTGGCATTTTCTGCCTTAACGGCTGCTAAGATCCTGAAAGATCTTCCCAGGATGTCATTTGCAACAGGAAACAGATTTCCTTTCTAGAAACTCTTACCACTTCATGCCTTCTCTTTCCTGGCCTCAGAATATTTTGCAAAAGCCACTGCTTTACATTTGGATAGAGACCATCAATGGGAAGCAGCAGAGAATTGTTGAAATATTGAATCATTTTAATTGGAAGAGTCCTTAACATCATCAAGTCTAATTGTTAGTTCCAGAAATGCGAGCTCTCTAGAAAGTTCTTCATTGACTCCTTTTTCTTGTGGGTTTTTTCCTAATTAACTGTATTAATTAATTTATAACTAATTGTAATGACTTCCATGTCTACTACAGCTGTGAGACAAACCGTGAAAAGGTGTGTCACCTGGCCAGTAGGGTGACAGGAGAACAGCCGGGTTGCAGTTACATACAGCAACTCGCAGCAGGGGAAGCAGTTTTCATTTTGACAGAAGTTTACAGTATAGTTCTGCCGCGGGATCTGAATTGGGAGCGTTGCCTTTACAGTGCATTAGTACTGTCACATTAGTGTATTCGTGACACGTCATTGGGAAGAATTAATCACTTCTAAACAATCCTCTAGGAGCCTTGCTTCTCCAGCACACCAGCAACCTCTCAATGACACAACAGTGCAACCAGCACATTTACACAAAGATTACTTCCTCGCAGAAGATGTAAAATGTTGTTTTCACTGGACAAGAGTATTATTGCTTTGCAATAGGCACACAATCCCATTAACCTGCCTGAGAAGATAAAAGAAGAAGCGCTACCACAGTTAATGAATTGTAATAGAAAGTCTATATATAGTAATAAAAAAAGAACAAGGGGAAGTGGTGGGGTTTTTGTGGTTAGCCAGAAGACAATTACAGGAGTTCTTCCAAAACCAGATACATTTTTCTTAACTGAGTATCATTCTGGGCTGCTGACAGATGTTTATTGACCATTTCTACTTTTCCTGTAAACACAGAGAATCGGCTTATAACTGATCACAGACTCACAGAATCATCA
>VZRI01013425.1:153-49534 GCA_013397515.1 Upupa epops
AACAGGCTGCCCAGGGGGGTTGTGGAGTCTTCTTCTCTGGAGACATTCCAAACCCGCCGGATGTGTTCCTGTGTGTCTTGGTCTAGGTGATCCTGCTGTAGCAGGGGGATTTTACTAGATGATCTTTCATGGTCCCTTCCGATCCCTAATGAGTGTATGGTTCTATGATTCAATAGCCTGTGTGTTACATCAGACTTCATGAATACATCTCTAAACAATTCCAAGCATTGTGGGAGGATCCAGATGGATCCCAAAAGCCCCAAAGAGGTCCAAATCTGTTGGCAGTTCCTTCCCCAAGCTACATCCTTAGAATGTACTACACTGAGATGCTGGAGCAGGTCCAAAGAAGGGCCTGGAGTGCAGGGCTGATGAGGGGCAGCTGAGGGAACTGGTGCTGTTTAGTCTGGAGAACAGAGGGATGAGGAGAGACCTTACTGCTCTCTGCAGCTACCTAAAAGAAGGGTGTAGAGAGGTGGGGTTTGGTCTCTTCTTACAAATCACTAGCTACATAACAAGAGGAAATGGCCTAAAGTTCTGCCAGGGGATATTTACATTAGACATCAGGAAAAATTTCTTCCCTGAGAGAGAGGACAGGGATTGGATCTGGCTGCCCAGGGAGCAGGGGGACTCGCTGTCCTTAGAGGTGTTCAAAATACAAATGGCCCTAGGGAGTAGGGTTTAGAGGGTAGGGTGTTTGGTTGATGGTTGGATTAGATGATCTTGGAGGTCTCCTCCAACCTTAGTGATTCTATGATTGCACATATATCCCCTGAATAGTTAATTGCCAAATGGCCAGGCAATGAAAGAAAAGTATGATAAGAGGTGTCTGAGAGGAAGAAAAAGACTGCATTAAACCTCTGCTTCGCCAAAGTCTAAGAAAATGAGCTTTGTTTCATGAAAATGTGAGATTATAATGAATAGCAGAGCACTTATTTGCCAGCTGAATGGCTGCTAAATATAGCCTTTCCATCACGAATTTCTCAGATAGCGGATCTCTAGATAAATGAACAACCTGCTTCTGCCCTGAAGATGCCTTTATCTTTAAAATTCTATTCTATAAAATGGTCTTTTTATTCTTTAACATATTCTTTTATTTAAATAGCTGCTAACAGAGCTCACTGACTATCCAGGCCCAGTGAACATCCCCTCTGAGATGGCTCTCACAGCTGAGACTTCTCTCTACAGCAAATCATTCTTCTAACCCTGCTGGTCGTATTCTCCTTCAGCCACCCATTGCTGTAGAATTGTGGGGGAAAAAAAAGGCTTAAGACTTGAAATTAAAAATGTTTGCCCCCTTCTCCAAAGCCACTGAGTCTGGTATTAAAGATCAGAACAAACTCCTGTAATGATTCATGAGATACCTCTCCCCTCTCTCCCTGCTCCTTTGTACATCAATGTGGTCCTTTATTGCTGTTCCATAATAAATGGGATTTTGTTTGCCTGCCCGACACTTTTATTAACTTCTCTTTTGTGTGTGTATGTGCACATGTTTCTCCAGGCATGATTTCTCCCCACCACCCCCCAAATAAAAAGGAGACGGAGTTGGGAGTGGGGAGAAAAAGCCCAGCTTTATTTGAAGAGAATTTGTCACTAATCTGTTCCAGCTGTAGGGGACCATTTGGCCAATTAAAGAGCCTAGGCTTTGGCTCCTGCCCAAATGAGGTGACCACATGTTACATTTGGATCGGTCACCTCAGGGGAACTGTGGGTCATGGGGGCATCTGGTTGTCATTTCCTCTCTGGTCAGCATGAGGCAAACGCACAGGATCCTAGAGGGGGGAAATATGCACTTCATCTTATGTCTTACCCTGCAGCATGAGCAGCTCCTGCAGCATCTGAGTCTTGTTCTACACCATGGTGGAATCTGGGATCACAGTATCACAGAAGTATTGAGACTGGAATAGCCCTCTGAGCTCATCCAGCCCAGCCCATGATCTAACATCACCCCATCAGCCAGACCAGGGCACTAAGGACCACAGCCAGTCTGTCCTTCTACACCTCCAGGGATGGGGACTCCACCACTGCCCTGGGCAGTCCATTCCAGGTTCTGATCACCCTTTTCATGAGAAAGGTGAAACATCCAGCCTAACTCTCCCTTGGGAGCTTCAGGAGCTGCCCTCTTGTCCTGGCATTCGTTGCCTGGGAGAAGAGCCTGACCCCCATCTGACTGCAATCTCCCTTCAGGTAGCTATAGAGAGGCAGTAGGTCCCCCTTGACACTCCTCCAGGATAAACACTCCCAGCTCCCTCAGCCTGTCCTCATCAGACTTTCCCTCCAGTTCCTTCCCCAGCCCTGTTGCTCCTCTGCACCCGCTCCAGAGGTCTCTTTCTTGATGTGAGTGGCCCAGAACTGCCCCCAAGTACTCGAGGGGAGGTCTTCCCAGTGCCCAGTACAGGGGGAGAATTATGTCCCTAGTCCTGCTGGACACACTGTTGCTGATACAAGCCAGGATGCCATTGGTCTTCCAGGCCAGCTGGACACACAGCTGGCTCCTGTTCAGCCCATTGTCAACTAGAGCTATCATGTCCCTCTCTGCCACACCACTCTCTGGCCAGTCATGCCCCAGTCTGTAGCTGAAGGGGGTTACTATGGCCAAAGTGTGGGACATGGCCTTGTTAAAACTAAACCCATTGGCCTCTGCCATGGATCCAACCTGTCCAGATCTGGAATTAGAAGGTAGTCATTTGCTTTAATTTTGAGGGGATCTCTTACTTGTGTCTGTCTGCTCAGTGGTGTAAATGTGGAGGTTCTGCTAAAGTAAAGGAGTTATAGTGGGATTATGCTGATTTAGGCAACTGGAAGATATTTTTATGGGTAGGAAACATACCCCCCTCTCCAAGACAACAAGCTCCTTCCACCCCAGACAAGTGAAAGGTCAAGAGCTGTCAGGTAACAGGGGTTTAATAGAAATAGAAGACATCATGAGCTGCAGTGTCTCAGGTGAGTGAAGCACTCTCATGCTCAGCAAGCAGTGTGACTTGTGATTTATGAACAGTTTTACTCTCTCATCTGTAGCTTAATCGACTCCCAGCCTGCACCTACACCCACACCCAGGGTTGAGGAAACCTCAGGCTGCCAGAGCCATCACAGTGAGGTTGTCTTCAAAAAAATCAGAAACATCACTTTCCAACTAAACTCAGGCACTAATAAACTAGTGCTCATTGTGATGGGGGAAATCTTCAGTGAGCTGGCCAGGTCAGTGAAGCCATGTTCCTCTGGATGTGGTTGGTCCCTGGTTTGCCAACTGTTGTGGTTAATGCAGATGGGTTACTTAACTTTGGTAATGAGGGAGTGTCAATGGTGAAGAGGTTTTCTTGTGCTGAAGCTTTCATCCTTTCAAGTTGTAACTGCTCCATTCCAGGATCTGAGGGTTCACCATGGAGTTTCTGCAGGGCAGCTGAGCTGATCAAGGTGTTTTCTGAGCCAGGATCACTGCAGCTGCTGCTGTTCAAGAAGCTGTGAGCCCATGCTAGACTGAAGGAAACAGCTGATGAACCATGGCAACCTCCTTGAAAGCCTCATCCCTGATCAGAGGTAGGAGAAGTAGGACATGTCAGATTGTGGCAGGGCTCAGTGCAATGGACCAGTATCAGACCTAGCACAGGCTTTGTAGGGAAGAATTCAAAAGCAAGGGGTGAATAAAATTGTGGAATCATAGTGTGCAGCACCTAGGCAGCTTGGCACTGTTATTGTCTTGACTAAAATCAAGATGGGATTTCATGCAGAATTCTGGAATTGGAGCTCATAAATCCTGTTTAATTTCAGAAAGTTTAAAAAGAAACCCTAAACAACACACAAAACCAACCAAAGTTTCCACTCTAAACTATTAGAAGAAATCAGAGAATTATTTAGGTTGGAATGGCAAACTCAAGCATTTTATTCCTCTCTTTTTTTTTTTTCCGCTGCAGATGCTTTTGATCTAGAGGGGGGATGGAAGGTAGCCCCCAGTATTCCTAGAACACAGCGACTTATGAATGCACTATTTGTCTGGGATGGATGGTATCATCAAAACAAGTGGCAAAATGCCACTTTGTGGGTCAGGTTCTGACTTTTCCTGTATAGCCCACAATTTTCCTACTGTATTTTGTGGTTAGTGATGCCAGTTCCAATGAATTCCCAGATTAGAAGATGAGTTGAGAGAGGACTGGAGCTCAGACTTTAAGGTATGGGCTTCTGCATCTTTAAACATTGGGATGATTTATAGATGCCTTTAGTCCATCTGCAATTTAACAATTCTGTCAAAATTAGTGGCAGATGATAAACAAATGTAGGACACGTGTTTTAATTTTCCAAGTATTGCATTTGTTCTATCTCAAACGCTGGCTCTGAGGCCCAGATAGCTGCTTCCCAGTGTCCTTACTGGTTAATATCAGAACTGCAGATAAACAAGCTGTGGCCTTTTAACCCTGTAAAGTTTGATTTGCATCATGTGGAACTAGCAGACTTCTACCCTAAGTAAAAATCAAGGGGCATTTTTCCAAGGTAGAAGGGAAACCACCAGACGTTGGGGATAAGGTTCTGTTCATCCCCCTTTCTTTCCTTTCATGTTTGAAACATCTTCCAGAAGCCCAAAGGAATGAATTTGGGGCATTCTTAAGAATTACATGACTCCTCTCAGATTAAATATAAAAAGGACTAAAGGTAATGGTCAGGGTTGTTGGAAGTTGTTGGAGTGAAGATAGATAGCTTGTGGGGACAGCGTGGGGTTTTATCTGTGCAGGTTCATCATGTAGAGAAGAATTGTCTCATCTTCTGGCTCACATCAGCGTTGCATTTACTCCTGGTATTTTCAAGTTAAATTAAGTCCCAGTTCTGAAAATTTATCACCAGAATGCCTAGGAAAATAATGTTGGGCCCTTAAAATTAACTTTGCTCTTAAATTTCTCTGGAGACCAGCAACACAGTGCTGACAACCCCACTGAAATCAGCATCTGGCAGGATTGGTCCTTCCCCTGTACTCATTTACAGACATGAATTTGGTGGCAGTGTTTTTGCTGGGAAATACTTTTATTGAGAATTATTCTGCTTGTAAAACAGGCATAGATATGTTTATGGGATGTTAGGCTCTCTTGTATAGCTAAAGATTATGGTTCTGCCGTGTGGAAAGTGTATTGGAATAAAATAAAAGTATTCCAAAGAAGTTGTGGTACCTGTACAGACACTGAGAGCAGTTCCATGGAATTTATGAGAGAATCGTGCATCTGTCTGATATTTCTACAGCGTGCAAACAGAGGAGACAAGATTATTGCTACAGTAGTTCTGTGATTCTAGGAAAATATCTGCATCCATGAGTGTGCAGTAAAACACAGTTCTTGGTCTTACTGATCACAGCTCTTCTCCCAATTAAAATCTCCAGGAGGTAATTATGACCCAATGCCAAATTGCCAGCCCAGTGCCTGGTTCTGTGATAGATGAAACTGGGATGTGAGGAATGGCAAACACTGAGGAGGAGAGCTCATTTCATCAGGGTCTGTTCAGGTTCACCTCCAATGTGGAAAAAAAAAACCCTAAGAAAAGTCAATATATGAGACATGGTCTTTTTTTTCCAGAAACTAAATACGTGGAAGTTAGGAAAACAAACCCACAGAGTCTGAAACAAAGATCCTGGGAGGCTGCATTCACAAAATTTTCATGTATTTGAGGAAAGCAGAACGGATCTGGTGATCCTGAGTGCTGTTGTCCCCTCGCTGAAGGAAGATACGCTCCATTTAGTCTTAATGCTATGGATTCAGTAAGCAATGCCGTGGTATTTTATCCCATAACACTCCTAACTTTGGTGGAAGGTTTGCAATGTGCAGCTCCAGTATGTATCCTAAGCTTGTTTGAGTCGATGAACAACCAAGCAGTCTGTAACAGGGGGATAATATTTGCAGTTTGTTTGCACAGGAGCTCTGCCGAGCACACCCTGTTTGTTTAGACAAGTGCTACTAGATTTCAGAACTGGAGCCCCGGGTCAGTTTCAGGAATTTTCTACCCAGATTTTCCCCCTATTTGCCCAAGTTGATAGATGGAAGCCAGTGAAACAAAGATGTCACTGTTGTGCTCTTCAGAACTTCCCAGTATCTCTGCTTGTTCCTGCTTCAGCAAAGGAAGGAGCAGCTCTTCTCCCTGAAATCCATGTGGAACAGAATAAATAGCTCTAAACTCTCAATAGGATGAGTAACAGTTTCACAGTCTTTTTAAGTATTGCTTCTTCTACCCCTCATTTTGCTAAATGGGTCTGACAAAGGGTAGAAGCGGAATGCTGGTAGAGGAGGTATCTAATGAGTTGTGCATGGAAGTAATGGGGTCCTTTGTGGTCTTCTTCATTCCCATGGCTTCTCTTTTCTGGTGGCTATAATCATGAGGTTTAAGAAAAACTAACACAGAGCAATCGTGAGGATGATCTAGGGAGGAGATCCATGAACAACACTGGAAATAATAGAAAAACAATAATAAATAACAGAAAATAAAGGATTTACCTGGAAATTACCCATCAGGATATTTGAAATTAGCTTAGAGGATGGTATCTGAGGTGATAGTGTAGGGAGTAAACTGGAAAGGATTAAGAACATGGGCCTGGCAAGCTCAGCAGATGGTGGTTTCTAGCCCTTCATAGCTTTCATGTACAGTTCACAGCAAGCTGTGGATAAGGAATGATAAACTTCTTTAACCTGGACTAAAATGTGGTGAAATCTGTATTACATTTTGATTCCACCATAAATTTCCATTCTGGCTGTGATAAAGCAGATATTGTAGCAATGAAAGGACGACATGGATTTCAGCAGTATGGCAGGGGGCCTCCCGAGGGAGGCACGGAGGCATCCCTAGGGCTGGCCGTGCCCGCCTTCTATTGGCATGTACCAGCACGTGTGAACATGGGATTGGTGCTCACTAGTTGTGGCACTTTGTAATGGGCTACCTGGTTGCCCCTCCTGGCTGGTCACACGTGTGCTTAGGTAGAAGGTTATACAAGAGGTTTTGGCCTCCAGCCACCCCTATGTTTGGGTCATGGTGTGCCAGTCTCCAAGCATGCTTTGTGAGGAATATTGCCTCGGATATCATAGAATCATAGAATGGTTTTGGCTGGAAGAGCCCTTCAAGATTATCAAGTCCAACCTTTTCCAAGCCCTATCAGCACCACTAAACCCTGTCCCTCAATGCAACATCACAACTAAGATACACAATACAAGTACAAATACAGAAATAGACCTATGTGGGACTGACTGCTTCCTTGTATATTCAGATTGTTCAGAGAAAGGGGAAATATTGGTTTTGTTTTGTAGGACCTGAATTTCATAGCTCGTGGTGTTGATCTATAAAATCAGGAGAATGAGGTGAAATGAGGTCTATCTGTGCTTTTGCTGGTGAAAAGTTTAGGAGGATTCTGAGTGACCTCTGCAAGTCATGGGCTTGGAATCTACCAGAGAAAAAGTCTCCTGATTCTAAGGGGGATTTTAAAGCTTTGGTTCAATACCTAGAGTGACACACTTAATTTCAGCATAGTTTAGATTTAGTAATTCTCTTTTTGAATGGGTATGTTCTCCCTGCAGGATCACATCTTGCTTTAATTTCAGAGTCACTCTTACTTTTGTGTAGGAGGATGGTGGAAATTCCAAGGACCTGTAGAAAGTGCCAGATGATTCCTGGTTTCCCTACTTCTATCTTACTACAAATTCCTTTTTTGCTTTTCTTGTTCCTAAAATAGAGTACTTTCTGTGTCTTGTCCCTCTACTTTCAGACAGACTGTTTCCATCCCTTTGCAGCAGACTTTCAGGTTCCTGATGACTTCATTCACTGTCGTCTTTTTAGGCAAAACAAGCCTGTTTGCTCAGTCTGGACTCAACTTTTAGGTTGGACTTGATTATTTCAGAGGTCCTTTCCAGCCTCAATTTTTCTGATTCTTATGTGGGTGTGGTATAACTTTCTGTTTTTGCACCCATATGAATCATGACCTTCCTTCCTGGCCATTTAGGTAGAAGAAACAGCTTTGCAAAACTCCCTGATCTGTAAATAGTGGACAGAACCATTCTTTCTTTATTCAGTCACATTCCTCATGGATTTATCTGGGAGAAACTGGATGGATGTCCTTGGGACGTCTTGTTGTACAGATCCATTACAAAGCAGTTAACAAGGACATTTCATGTAATCTAATTTTAATTTACCTAACCTTTTAAAATTGGATTACTCAAGGCTTCAGCATTGTAATGCATAAGTAGAGTGGGGTGTATCCCTGCTTAAAGCCCAAGAGTCACTCATCCGCTCGAGAGGGTGTGATGTTTGATCTCTCACTGTGGGGATTTGCTGTGGATTTGTGGTGTTTGGTTTGGAACCACAACCTGGATGTCCTAAACTGAAGAAAGTACTTCAGGAAAGAGTTAATTCCTCAACAGAAATTTGAGTTTCCCAACTCTGTGCTAGAAAGGATTAAGTAAGAACTTGCTAATTGGAGAAGGTGGGGAGGGCTGTGAATTTGTGGGCAGAGCAGGTGATAATGTAACTAGTGGAGATTAGAGACTAATTATGTGAAACCAGCAGTCTGCTGCCAGGTAGGGAAGATGCACAGTGGGGTGGAGTGAAGGGGCAGCTGGCGAGGAGGGGGCAAGGGAGAACACGGAAGTGCTCTTCAATGCACCGAGTGAACATTACTCTGAGAAGTACTTTGTTCAAGAGAGGACAAACTGGTGGCAGAGGGAGTGGTTGTGTTTGCAGGTTTCTTTTCAAGAGTGGCTTTAAGCTCCTGCATTACCTTTGACCAGTACTGAGTGCTGTGCATCCTGTTTATCAGCAGCAGCTGAACGAACAAGGATTCTGCTTTGTGCAATTGGTGAAACACCCTTGAAATCAACCCAACGGTTGTTTTCTGCTGCATAAAGGTCAGGCTTCATCCCAATTTATGCTGCCGTGTGAGCAAATGCTTGGTGTAAGCCACAGCTTTCAGCAGTACGGGGAGTGGTGGGAGCACTTTGTGATTCTCAAGTAGAGACGCTGAGGAGTAATTCAGTCATTACATATTTTAATACAAATTACAGCTTCCTGAGGAGCATCTATAAATAAGCCTCTGCTGCTGAGTGCGTAACAGGCAGATGAGTGTTGTGCTCTCGCAGAGCAGCCCCATGATTGAGAACCAGATGCTCCAAAGTTCTAGCCCTGATTCTGGGCTTCATGTGCCTGATTGAGTGATTGCCTGCATCAGGAGTTGTAATTAATTAGTTAGTGACTGGGAATGTGCAGGAGGTGCAAACGCCAAACAGAAAGCAGTTAAGGAGGTGTCTTCGGTGTTCTCTATCCTTCCCAGCAGATGTAGGTAGCATGGCCCATTGAACAGTGGGAAATGGGTATTTTACAACAAAAAAGAGGGGTGTTTGTGCTTGGGTGTTTGATAGGAAAAGGACTCCTGCAATCACAGGCACTCAACTACTGGTTATTTCTGGGTTATGTTAGAGATAAGTACTTCTAGAGATGATGAGGAAGGCAATCTCATGTTTTCACAAGGCTGTTTCTTGCATTTCTAGCAGTTACCAAAGCATTAAGTGGCATATAAATGCTGTAATTATAGTATGTTTTAGGCAATGTGAATAAATTTTAGTTTTATAGCTTTAATAATCCTCAGTGTAGGCTATTAATCACTTGACTGCTTTCAAACAGGAGCTGTGCAATGAAATGAACGTGGCTTCCATCTTCCTTTGGGCAACTAGACCACAGCTGTTCACCAAATCAAGCTTAGCACAAGGACTTCTGGTGATTAGCATCCTAAATGTGGGTAAGTCAATGCATCTGTTTAACTGGTGGATAACCACTAACGACCCTTCATTCTGGTGGTATTCAGTTGCCCTGTGTAACACTGACTGTGAATTTCAGCTGCTAGCACCATCTCTTGTGGCCTTTGGCTACTACCATCCAGGTCCCCTTCTAGCTGCTGACCATGCCCCTGTATGGGGCCGGGTCGTGGGGAGGTAAATCCAGTGCAGCAGAGGTGGGTTTTCAGAGTTTGCTGTGGGGTTCGGAGATGAAACATGATGATAAAGAAGCCTGAGTACCATGTGGTGGTGATGTTTCCATGCTTCTTTATGGATGCTGGCTTCAGTCTCTGAAGTATAACTATTGAAATTTTTTGTTCCTTTGGGATGAGTGTTGTGGAGCAACCTCAGGTTTTATTCTGGAATCTTGGAAAGATCAGGGCTGGATGCGATATGGGTTTGCTGGTGGCTTGGAGAGAGGAATCTTTCCTCTTCGTAGCAGCTAGGAATACTATGTTTAATGCTTATCAGGATAAAAACAGCTATTAAAATTGTAATAACATGCTGTACTTGGAAAGTGGGTTTTAATTTCATTATTCTTGATACCATTTACTATTCCCTTTTAAATTAAAGCTAGTCTGGATTTTGGCCATCAAGGCTAATTAAAACATCTTTATTTATACAGTAGGCCGCCTTCTGTGAAAACATAGTTACCATCAGCCAGGCATGGAAGTTTCTTTGGAAGTAACTGGATTTTGGGGGTTCTTAATGCTGCCTTTTATTTTAACCTTACTGTCAAGCTGCATTTATTTTATAAAAATTGAGGCATTAGTTGTACAACTGAACATCTTGGAACAAAAATTTCAGCTCCAATTTGTGCTCATGCCTCCCTCTCCTCTCACATTTCCCTGGGGATCCTTCTAAAGTAGCTCTTCCAGTTGCAGTAAAGCGACAAGGTGTCCCAGAAACCCCACCTGGCTTTCTGGAACACTGGTTTCTTTGTCAACAAGGCAGTTCAGAGTCGATAACCTTGGGAAGCTGTCACAACAAATGGGATCTGTGCACCCATTCTTAACCTTTCTGCTGGTTATCATCAGTATAAAGAGCAGTCTGCTGACAATTGAGATGTGGAGGGGATCCAGGAATCCTCACATCATGCTAAACCTTAAATTGCACAGGTTTATACACTTGCTACTTAGTAAAGGCACAAAATGCTGTGGACTTCCTTTTCTTTTAGTTTCATGGAAGAAGATGAAATGGGATTGGTTGTGTGCTGTTTTGCTTCATTGTTTGGGATTGAAGGGGTGAATGATTTTGGGGTTTTAATTGTTAGCTGTGTGGCGCTGGAATATGAGGTCAGAACATTTTGCTATTTAGAATTATTTGCTATTAAGTTATACTACCTTGTCATCAAACTTAGATTGAAATGGCAATGCTAGAAAGCTAATTGTGCCTAATGCTATTGCACTCAACAAGGTAAATGTATTGTGAGTCCAAAACCTGTGTATTTAGGGGGAAAATATACAAGTTTGCCTTTTTCTCTCCTATATCTCTGGTTTCTGCTCAGCATGCACAGAATGCTGGTGAAGTTTGAATTTGTTTTGTGTTATTTTCCTGCTGAGTTTATCCTGAATGATGTTAATGGCTCCTGGAGCACAGACCTTTCCTTGCAGAGGGGTCTGATTTTGTGGGTCGGTGGATTGCTAGCAGAGCATGTCTTCTGGATTCACTCGAAAATGAGACTTTTGCTGCTTTTCTGAATCAAATCAGTTCTATGAAAGGATAGACACCACTGAGACTTAAAGAT
Source organism: Upupa epops (assembly GCA_013397515.1). NCBI lineage: Eukaryota > Metazoa > Chordata > Aves > Bucerotiformes > Upupidae > Upupa > Upupa epops. The sequence continues at coordinate 11,680 of VZRI01013425.1, forward strand.
AAGACCAGAACTCTATTTTTAAAATTTTATTTTCAAGTTAAAGTGGAGCTCAATACTTTAAGTTGTGAGGAGGAAAAAAAAAAATCTCGTTTTCTATTTGATTTGCTTTTGTATTTGAGTCTATTATTCTGAAACTATTCTCAACTAATTTGATCAGCTCAGTATGATTATTCTTTCTCTTTCCTTTGGAGTGAATACTGTTCTGCTGATCACTTGTGGCTTCTATTTTTTTTTTGTTAAATTCTTATGATACTAGTCCTATGTCTGTTAATATTCATATTGTCTGTAAGGAAAAATGTTTCTCTATAAATCCTGGGTGTGTTCCTATCTTAAACACACACACAATGAGCTCTAGTTGCAGATTAATTGGTGTCCTTTCTCATACAAATGACAAAGGAAACCTGAGGTGTATTAGTGATGTGATTGCAGTACTGCTTCAAGGCCAATTACTTTGTCTCAAAGTGAAGATAAGCAGAATTACAGAGTGTTTTCCAGCAATAAAGTCCCCTCCTTCATGAGGAATTGGGAGGAATGGAAGGAATGTTGGTGGAAATGTGTTCTTGTAGGTCTTTACATGCTTTTTGCCTTGGGAGGAGACATTTGGAAATAACAGAAGAAATTTTTTAGAAGTATTTTACCACTGGCTGTGGTAGTTGAGTTGCTGTTAGGGATGCATTACCACCGTTATCTCTGGCAGTCTGCTAACAAGTCAAGACCAAATCTTGAGGCTTCAGGCATCTGAATCTGGTTATCAGACTTTAATCATGAATTTTTTTTCCTTGGATGTGTACAAGATTGAAATCAGTCATCACATCCACCAAATTACAGAGGCTTTGCAGGAACTATTTTAACAAATGGGTGGGATTGGTGATCTTAAAGGTCTTCTTCAACCCTTAAGTATTCTGTGAGTCTATGGATTGGCCCATAATGGATTTACCAAAGCTCTATCAGAGTTGATGCCTTCAACCTCAACTGTGGGACATATGTGAGGCTGCCTTGTGCTAAATGTATATTTAAACTTAGTGTTTGGGGTCACTTTGCAACAATAAACAACATGGAGCTGCTCAAGTTTGAGAGAGTTGTTGCTGTTTATATCAACAAATAGGAATACTAAAAGAACATAATGAGAAATAAATCCCGAATAATATGCCGAATTCCAATACAGCTTAAAAATGCTAAGTAAGCTACAAAAATGCCAAATAAGCCCCTCATAAGAATCCCTTCTGTGTAAGGATGTGTCTCTTGAGCTAATCCAGGGAATCTCCGAACAGTACCCTTATCCAAGAGGTCCGTAACCTTTCCACAGCTGTGGACCGCACTATTTTTCTTTCTTAAATGAGAAGCTCTGCAGAATCTGGTTGTTCCTCTGTAAGAGGAGGGACCTGTCACTGGGATTGGGGAAGACAGGAAAGAGAACTATTAGAAAGGAAGTTCAACATCTGCAAGTCCTCTGATAAGTGTGGGAATTTCTTTGGACTCTCTTGAATCCCTCCACCAGAAGAAAGTTGCTGAAGATTTTTCTTGTGGAAAGGGGAAGCTCTTTTGAATCTGCGATCCCACCTAATTACCTATTGGACTCCTCTAATACCTAAGAGGAAGGAAAAGACTTTTAAGGGGCTAAAATTTAAATGTACTTAGAGCAGAGATGCAATTATCTATCCCAAATAATTTGAAAAGTTGTAGTGGCCTGATCCAGAATGCATTAAGTTGAAAAGAAATCTTTAATGGGCTCTGGATTCTGTGTTAAAAGAGTTGGACTTACCTTAGTCTGCCTATTCCCTCTTTCTCTCAATTTCCTGGTTTGGAAAATTTAACACTTATTTCAAATGGCAGGGGCAAAATAAAAGAGTAAATTCCTTTTCATAATAAAAACACTGGAGAGGGCCATAAAGATTTAGGTGAATTAAAGGGTGTTGTATTCATAAAGTTATTCCAGTAGCCAGCACCTGGGTGGTCGTCCTCTGGTTAGGAAAAGTAAACTTTTTGCCTTAGTGCCACCATGTCCTTACACTTGTACATGGAAGATGGGGCAGTAAACGAGGGTATTTAGGGCTTTTTTTGCATTTACTTCATGTCTTTAGAAAGATATTGTGCTTTTTGAAATCTTGTTTGACTTTTTTCTGCTGTTAGAAGTTGCCAACTACTTTTGGCTTCAGCATCATGCCCTCGGGCTGGTGTGGGTATTTAAGAATGTATCAGGATCCAAATGTAGGGTGATTAGATGAAACTGTGCTGTAATAATTGTGACTATTCCACGTATTTCTAGAAATAAAAATCTTACTACAGTGGGCTTGGGTTGGGAAGGAGCTCCAAAGGCCATCTAGTACAACTCCCCTGAAGTGAGCAGAGATATCTTCAACTAGATCAGGTTGCCCAGAGCCTTGTCCATCTTCTCCTTGATCTCCAGGGATGGGGTCTCAAGTCCCTCCCTGGGCAACCTCTTCCAGTGTCTAGCCCCACCTCCTGCTGAAAAATTTCCTGACATAATTTCAATCTGCCCTTCTCTAATGTGAAACCATTGCCCCTTGTCCTATCACTCCAGAGATTTGTAAACAGCCCCTCTCCAGCTTCTTGCAGTCCCTTCAGAGACTGGAAGGTTGCTGTCAGATCCCGCCAGAGCCTTCTCTTCTCCAGGCTGAACAACCCCAGCTCCCTCAGCCTGTCCTCATAGCAGAGGGGCTCCAACCCCCTGATCATTTTTGTGGCCTCCTGTGGACCAGTTCCATCAGGTCCCTGTCCTTCCTGTACTGAGGGCTCCAGAGCTGGGCATAGGACTCCAGCTGAGTTTCTCACCAGGTCGGAGGAGAGGGACAGAATCCCCTCTCTTGATCTGCTGGCCACTGCCATCTGTCTGATGGGACCCTCTTATTACCAAAGCACAGATCAGTCCTCTCCTATCCTGGAAACTTCTGCTTCTTGTGTCACTGAGACATCTGAGATTTGTTTGTGTTTGTTTCATTTGCTTCCATAAAGCAGTTTGGAGTTGTAAACTGCTCGTGTAATCAATGTTGCATGACTTTTCTTTGAATGGCATAATTATGTTCAGATGCCAGGCGTGAAGTACTTTGACAGTCACACAGCAGCTTTTATTCAAAGCTTTAAAGCAAGAAAGAGAAATGAAATCTCAGTCGTTGTCTTTTGGTGGGAATAACAGCATTTTTGAGGCTCCATCTCTCTTCACTGCCGAGTGCCATGTAAAATGTTGTTTATATGCACCGGGCTGTTTACAGTGAACCATTTAAGAATAGAAGCTCAGGAGACTGTTCCCTGGTGGACACTGCTGTACCTGGAGAGCTTGCCAGATACCATCAGCAAAATGGCCCATAAAAGCAATCTGAAACCTCCATTCCGAGTGGAATTTCTCTGATAAATATCTTGCTAAACCCTAAGTGTTTCATTCATCTTTTTAAAGTGTGATACACTGATCTGCTTATCTGTTTAGCCTCACTGGCAGCTCTCTCTGGAGGGTAAAACATATAAGGCAAGAGACATCCATTCACTCTGATAGCATTATCTCAGGAAGAATGAAACCTGCAGAATCATTAAGTAAACATGATCGCGGTAGGGAAGGTCTCACCATGAAGATGTACGCTCGACTTTCTTGGTGTTGGTAAACTGTTATCTTGCATAGTTCTTAACGTTTGACTGTTCTCAGTGTCAGGTAAAAACTTGTCAGCCCAGCCCGTGTACTGGCTGACAGCTGGCTGAACAGGAGCCAGAAAGGTGTCCAGGTGGCTCAGAAGGCCAAGAGCTTCCTGGCTTGTATCAGGCCAGTAAGGCTAGGGACATTAATTCTCCCCATGTCCTGGGCACTGAGGTGGCCTCCTCTTGAGCCCTGGGAGCAGTTCTGGGCCCCTAACTTCAAGAAAGTGATTGAGGGGCTGGAGCAGGTCCAGAGGAGCAATGAGGCTGGGGAAGGGACAGTAGTGAGTCTGATGAGAGACTGAGGGACCTTGGGAGGTCTAGCCCAGAGAAGAGGAGACTTGGAGCACCTTCTCCATCTCTATAACACCCTGAAGGGAAGTTGTTGTCAGGTAGGGGTCAGGCAACCAGCACCAGGATGAAAGGGCAGGGCCTGAAGCTGCCAGGGGAGGGTTAGGTTGGATGTTAAGAAGCCCTTCCTTGTGGAAAATATGATCAGACCTTGGAATGGACTGCCCAGTGGTGGAGTCCCCATCCCTGAAGGTGTTTAAGGACAGCCTGGTTGTGGCCCTTAGTGCCCTGGTCTAACTGATGTGATGTTAGAACCTGGACTGGGCTGGATGAACTCAGGAGTCTTTTCCAGCCTCAGTTATAGTTCCGTGATCTGACGTTATGATGTATGTAAAAACCATAGTTTTGAATAGGCATCTAACCAATCCCTTTCCCCTCCTTCTGCCACCTGTAGCATGCAGTAATGAAAAGGGAACAGATACAAAATCTTTGAAAGTTGTCAGAGGGCTCAAAGCCAGGAACTATTTTGCTGTCAAAGCTCTGCAGTGGATAGAAGTGGTTTAAGACAAAATTCATTTCATTGCACTGTTGTGTGGTTTCAACTTTGATTTTTAACCCACTTTAGAAGAAAATCTCAGCTAAGTTCTTCTCAAAGGCATTCCAAGAAGATATTGTGTAGCAGAACAATATTTCAATCAAAATCAAAATATTTCTGTGTCAAGTGCAAAGCGAATCCTAGTGTTATACTTGGAAGTATCCAAATATTCCATGTCTTTTCTGATGAAAAGAAGCTCCATTTCTGTGAAGCTCTTTGCAGCAGCAGAGGTTCATCTTCCTTTTTTTTCCTCACCTCCTGTGCTTATATCCTTGTGTCTTTCTTATATAGGTGTCTACCTTCTCTTTCTTCATCATTTCCAACACCTCTACCTTTTCTTTGATGTGCTCTTCCCCACCCCCCAATTACAAGATATTTCTCACAAACTTAATTAAGTAGAACACTCTGTTCTGACAGAATAGATGGCAGATACCAGAAGCTACTGGAGCAGGAGCATAATGAAGCAGAGTCTTAGGAGTTTTGGCTGCCCTTGAAAGAGGAAAAGGGTACATTTTCTTTTATACTTCTCTGATTTTAATGTTATAGTAGCGTTCACCATGAGGAAATGGATCAGCAGACCTTGTCTCTTCCTGTCTATGGGGCGATGTTTATTTGTAAGGAGGAGTTAGGTCTGGTTGCCTTCTCTTCATATCTCACTAGAAGTCACAGAATCATAGAATGGTTTGTGCTAGAAGAGACTTCAAAGATTATCCGGTCCCAACCTCCTGCCATGAGTAGAGACATCTCTTACCAGACCAGGTTCCCAGAGCCCCATCCAACCTGGCCTTGAACACTTCCAGGGATGGAGCAGCCACAACCTGCCTGAGCAACCTATTTCTCTGTCTCCTAATATCTAATCTAAATCTCCCTCCTAGTTTAAAGCCATTTCCCCTTATTCTATCACTGCAAGCTCTCATAGAAATCTCTTTCCCATCTTATAGGCCACCTTTGGGTACTGGAAGGTTGCTATAGGGTCTCTCTGGAGTTCTCTCCTCTCTAGGCTGAACAGCCCCAACACTTGCAGCCTGTCTCCCTAACAGAGGTGCTTCAGCACTCTGATTATCATCTTAGCCTCCTCTAGACCTGCTCCAACAATACTGTCTTTTGTGTTGGGAGTTCCAGAATGGTACACAGTTCTCTAGATGGGGTCTTGAGCTGAATGGAGGGGGATCACCTCCCTTGACCTGCTGGCTGCACTTCTGTTGATGCAGCTCAATACAGAGATGGCATTCTATGCAGAAGTGACAGGTGGTGTCAGGTGTGCACATCAAAGCCAACTTCTCACTTCTCAAGGGAATCACCTGAATTTGTGATAATGGTTACTTGGTTATGACTCTTCTGTTTGTTTGGGGAAATTCCTCCAGGAGTCTTGGTTTCATCATTGATGAATCATATGGGAAGCCACCCCAAGCTGTGTGAGAGCAGGTTTTTCCTGATGTTGAGAATGAGCCCCTTTCCTTTGGGACCAAATGCCAGATCTGGGTTTGAACGAGTGTTCTCTGTATGCATGTGAACCACTGGAAGGGTTTGGTTAGAAGCAGAATGTGTGAAGTTGAGATCAGTGCTGCACATCTAAGGGGAAGTGTTTGGCCTTGACTGTGAATTAGTCTCAAAGCCAAACTTCATAACAGCCTTCTAGTTAATGAATTACAAAGTCTTTATTTTTAAACACTGCTGAAGTTCCCACGAGGAGCTCGTTACTTTTGGCACTGGGAAGAGCCTGTTAAGTGGTGCTTTGGAGGGTGGGGAGTCTGGTTCCAATAGAGATGAAGTTGGCGCAATGTTCCACATGTAATGGGACTAAAGATGCTGATAAATGGAACATGCATTGCAGGGGGCTCTGATAGGATGCAAATGTGGATAGGATTAAAAGCTGGCTCTCTGAGTGTTGATCAGAACAATTCCTACATGGGAAGGAGCAACTTCTAGAGGAAATGCATTTCCTCAACAGGCAGAATGGAGCTGCTGCATCTGTAGCTGCAGATTAGATGATTTCCTATTTCTTCACTTCATTTAGAGCTTCCTTTTATGTCTGGAGTCCTTGGAAAGTCCTTGAGAAGATATTAAGAGATTTGTCTGATTAATTTAAGTCTTGAATGTGTGTGGGATTGTTCATATTTCTTTCAACCAACAGAGCAACAGAATTTGGAGGATGTTTTCATTGAAAGAAAAATGTGCTTTCCAGTATTGAGACACCTGAGGTTTGCTGAAAGTACTCTGGAAGATTTGAATTTTGAAATTATATTAGCAATTATGTGATAGAAGGCTAGTTCAGTGAGGGTCAGAGCTGTAGTCAGCAAAGTGGCACTTTGTTATCAAAATCCAAATCTCCATCAGAATTACGGGACCTTAATGAGAAGAAGCTTGGGCTGGAAGCCACTTAAAGCTCACTGTGGACCCAGTACCCATAGCTACAGTTCTGTGGAGGGAGGTGAGCTAATTCCCCACGTGTTGGGAAATCCATTCACTTACTGAGGACTGGAGAGTGTGTGCGACCAGTACCTGTATGAGTCTAGAGAAAGGCATTCGGCTTGTTATGAGGGAGGAGGAAATTCAGCTTACACATCTGAAACAAGCTGATTTTCATTTTAGCTTTGTAGCTCACCTTTAAGAGAAAGCAGACCCCAAGCGGCCGTCCGGTGAGTGATTCTGTGCCAGCTGACATGGAATGCAGAGTCTTTTATGTAACTGAAAGCAGTGATTTAAACCATCTGCACATAGCCCTGTTTTTTCTATTTGACTATTGTTCCACAGTGGACACTTTGGAACTTGATGGAGACTTCTTACCGCACAGGATCATATTTCCAGTATTATCTTTCCCTCCCTTTATAGAAGTAACTATGATGTTTGATGTATATGAGTGATGGTTTATATCTCTACCTATAAGACACTCATCTCCACTGTGGCTGTTTAAAAATTGTATTTGTGACTTAGGTTATTGCAGTTAATGTTTTTCTATGGGGGAAAAGTACTAGATGTCATGAAAGAAGAAAAGCTCAGGGATAAGAGATGTGAGGAAGTGTCTTTCAGGCAACAACTCTGAAAAATATGCAATTTGTAAATGCTTTGATGCAGATGACTGAGCAGAACAATGGGTTTACCTGCTGGATCTGTAGTCTGTTTAGACTGAGCAAACAGCAGTGATCCAAGTCTCAGCTAAAGAATTAGGGATAAAGCCAGATGCTTGTGGAAATGGCTCAGTTTGCCTCAAAAAAGCAAAGGACTTCTGACTATAAGAACAGTTGAGAAAATTTGGTTTGGTAAATTCAACTAATATAGGGTAAGAACTCTCTATATTGAGGGTTTACGTATTTTCCTAGTGTGGATTTCATTGTGGCTATGAGCAGGGCATCATGCAGAACTTGTGCTGGTGCACAGAGTCCAACCCAACACTTTTCTCTTTACAAAAGGTCCCCGTATTAGATCCCAATAAAGGTGCCTCAACCCAAGTGTTCCCTCTACCAGCTGTTGTTATGAATGAATGATCAGGTTACCTAATGCTGCTCTTGCCCATGGCCAGATTAGCTATTGTTCATAGCATGAACTGCACCACCTTAATTTGACTGGGTTTTTTTGGCAAAGAAATAGAAATTTTGAGTCAACCAAACTTGGCTGAAATGCTTTGATATGGTTTGTTCTTGATGAAAATTGTCTGGCAAGGTAAAAGAAGGAAAACAGTCACCTTTGTGGTCTCTTGCTCTTTTTTTTTTTTTAAATGTGTTTTGGGAAGAATTGCTATGTTAGAAGCTACCCAATTGCAGTCAGTAGCCAGTTAATTTTTAGGACCAATGAGTTATGAAATATATATGGTTAATCAGGCAGATATTAATGGACAATGGATAGAAATATAGGACCTTTATACTTATTTATGGCTTATAATCTTTAGAGGGTTACAGGTCTCTAACTACCCATAAAACTATTGAAGATTTACTGATCACTGTTTTACTGGAATTATAACTTAACTGTTTCTTTGAAGTTTCATTACTGACTGTTAAGGCTTTTTAAGGATGACAAGATCTCTCTCACATACTAGCTATTACTTTTAAATAGTCTGAGATGAAAGCAATTTATCAAGATAGTTAAGGTAACAGAAATTGAAGTAAACCAGAAAACCAGTAGCTGATGTGATGAGATACTCAAATAACTCTGCTGTAATAACAGTATTCTGAGATTCAGAATTCTCCAAATTCTTGTGAATAGTCCAGTTCCTAATGTGATAGTAAATAGAGTTTATTGTATTTTGACTGGTATCGCCACCAATGAGGAAAGAATGAGTGTGGACGGTTATTGAAGTCCTGAGTTTTAATTTTTGGGTTCTGTTTACCACCATATGGGTGTAAATGGCTGAAGTCTTTATGGTCACAAGGCCATGAGTAGCATGAACAGGAAAATACTTCAATTTATGTAATGGCTGTGGCTGCTAATACTCCCAGTTAGAGTAACTGGGGCTACTGTGGTAACTAGTTGGACAGTCATTCATATTGTGTTGAATTAGGCTACTTGTACCAAAAACTTGCTAATTCCAGTTTAGTACCTTTTCTTAGTTAAGCAGATGGAGCCAGAGCTGTGTAGGAAATGGATTTGAGCAGGCAGAGCCCTGGGGGTTGGATGGCTTTGAACCTGGGCTCTGAATCTGTTGTGTGATGGGGCTGGAGGAACTGGAGCTGGAGGCAGTGGTCCTTAAGGTGAAGTGAAAAAGTGCTTATGAGTGCAAAGCTTTCTGAGGAATGTTTCTCCTTTCTCTCTACCATCCTAAATCCTGCGCTAAGGTGTTTCGTTAAATAAAATCGCAAGGGTCACTTCTGACTGTTTTCTCCTGAAAGGTCACCTAGGATTTGCCTGTTTGTTCAGTTCAAAGTGCCTTATAACATTAACTCTGTTATGCCTGAGAATTATGAATATGAAACCTTCCATAAAACATGTTTTTCAACTCAGAACAACAGCACAAAAATCTACTTGAGATAATTGTGTGGACTGTCTTCTTCAATTACTTTCAATAAAATTGAATATTTGCAGCTCAGTTTATACCAATATGGTCCCAACCTGCTGGGCTAGATTTGGTTGTGAGTAGCCCATAAAATGGCCTGTGCCTTTGCTAAGGTCAACAAACATGTCTTAATACTAATTTTTTCTCCAAAAAAACATTACTTCAGCTTTTAAACTCTAGCTCAAAAAACCAGGCAGCCATAGACACATGCCATTTCTCTAAGTACTAAACCGCACCGAGCTTCCGAAGTACTAAACCACATGTTTCATCAGAACTCGCTGAGTAGGCACAATGTTTATGTGAGTTTGCAACAAATACCATGTGTAAAGTCTTTCATTTGCTGAAAAGTCTTCATTTGCTGAAGCCCACAGCATATGTGCCAGAGCACTGTGGTATGTTAGATGTGCAGGTTGGGTTCGGTGTACCACAAATTTGCTGCTGTGTCCATTTGCCAGGTGGAAATGTAGGTGTAGCAATGAGTAGTAGTGAGGAAGAGGGACGGGAAGCCAAGTTACCCAAAGGCTTTGTTCTTTCTTGTTAATAAGCTAGTTTACGCCTACACTAATAAACATTGGAAGGCTTTTCTGCTATGAAACTAATACAAGAAGAACCTAAATTTGGAATAACTCAAACTAAGCCAAGTCACTTTTTTCCTACCTTCGAGTAGTACATTCTACTGCTCCATAAAATCAAGTGATTGAGCTTTTTCTTTTTTTCTTCTTGCTGCTTCCTGCCATTCATTCTTTTTCTTCCTCTTAATATCCTCAGAATATGGAAAGCATTTGGACTTGGTAGAGCAGCTTTTGTTCTTGGCCTTGAAGCACAACTTCTCTGCCACCCATATGCGATCTGGATTGGTTTGTGGGTATTTTTAACCTTTTACCAACACTCCCACTGAGAAATCCAGACCATTTCCTTTCATTTTGGTGGGTTGTGGATGGATGTGAATAGGTAATCTCAAGTTACTGAATATCATTCCTGTAGTGACTCTGGGTCAACCATTTTGTTGCAGGTTGAGGGAAACATTCAGATTCTGCCTTGGTCCTGTTGCCTTACTGAGAAAGGCAAAGAGAAGAGTTAGGGAATATGTGTCTCGTTGGCTCTGTCCTCTCCTCCAGCCTTTATTAAATAAAGTCATTGAAGGATATTGGTATGGCCTATGCCTCATTCCCAGTAGAATTTTTCCTGAGTAATTTGGCCAGGTTTTCTTCTATAAAAAGTCTTCAGTTTCTATAAAAAAAATGGAGTTTTGTTTAAACCACATTTTGCAGAGAACGTTATTGATGATGTGACATCCATTCTTCCCCTGAGTTTTTGTTGTTCTTTCTTTTTCTCATCTCCTGTCAGTGAGAGGATTTGAAACCTTCACAACACAGTTCCCACTATTGGGAGACTTCATATTTTCAACACCCTGTCAGCATAAGTTTGATAGCTTAATGTTTATGACATGGCTGTAGAGGTGCTGTATGGAGTGTCACCCCTAAGAGTTCTCTGTAGGTGAAACAAAAGGAAAACCTTCTCTGTTTTTTCAAGCCAAAACTCTCATTTCCATTTGCAGCTTAACTAGCCCAGACGAGCTCTCAACATTCACCGCATGTATGCTACAAACACATTACTGAGCTCAGGAGCACAGCAGAATGGTGTAGGGTAGAGGTGAGCAGAGTACATTTATGACTTTTTGTTCATCTGTTAGATCATCTGAATAGAGGGAGCTCAGTGTCCAGCCTCTGGGTACTGCTGCTGCCACACCATGCTTGTGCTAGTTTAATCTCTTCTCTGGATGCCTCTGGATGCAGTTGGCAATACTCACCTCAATGTGAATGATCTTACACCTGGAATCCTGAGCTGTTGTCTGGGTGATGTGCTCCAAATCCCCACATTACCCAAATGGCTTTGCACCTGCTTGGGTCATGCTAATATCAATATAGTTAATATTGATCACAGATTAAGCTGCTGTCTTCAAAGCAAGATGACTTTAATTACACTTGAAGCCTGCCTCTGTACTTTAATTTATATTTGACTTTGAAGTTGCTGTGGTTCTCTGGGTGCTGTTTTCACATCTAAATATATTGTCACGTAAAGCCCACTAAGCTGTTTCGTGCCCGTTTATTGAGCCCAAGCATTAAGAATTGATTCCGTCCCCTCAAGCATTTCCTCCATTCTCAAACGAGGGCCTTTGTAGACTTTACAAGATGCGTTACTGCATTAATCACTAGAAATTCCAGTGTGTGCTTAAGATCTTTAATGTTTAGTCCCAGGAGACTTCACATATAGTACCTGAGTTATGGCTTGACAGATGTGCAGAATAAAGATGTTCTATAGAACTTGAAACACTTTGTGGTTCATCTCATGCAAGTGCCCCTGTGCCTCATGCACCTTTACCTTTCACACACCTGTGATATGTTGGGCTCCTTCGGTGTGTAGTTAAATTTAATGTTCCTCTATTCCTCACTGCAAATTCCTAATGTCTTCATACAGAACCCCAGAACTATTGAGGCCCTCTGAGCAAATGCAGCCCAGACTGTGAACTAACATGACGACATCAGCCAGATCAGGGTACTAACGGCCACAGCCAGGCTGTCCCTCAACACCTCCAGCGATGGAAACTCCACTACTGCCCTGGGCAGTCCATTCCAGGGCCTAATTACCCTTTCTGTGAGGAGGGGCTTCCTAACCCTTCCCTGGAAGCTTCAGTCCCTGCCCTCTCATCCTGGCACTAGTTGCCTGGGAGAAGGGCCTGCTTCCCAACTGATTACAACCTCCTTTCAGGGATTTAGAGAGAGAGAAGGTCCCTCCTGTGTCTCCTCTCCTCCAGGCTAAACACCCCCAGCTCCCTCAGCCTCTCCTCATCAGACCTTTCCCTCCAGTCCTATCTCCAGCCTCATTGCTCTTCACCTTTTTAATAAATAAATAAGTCTGTCCTAAACAGCAAAACAAATAATAGGTAGGTTTGTGTTTAGAGATGAATGCACCCACTGACTGTTGACAAAGTCTCTGTTCTGTGGTGCTCTGGTTTAAAAAAAAAAAAGAGCAGGACATCCTAATAGAGTATTTAGAGTATAATTTAATTAGAGACCTGATTTTGGAGAACAGAAATGACCTGAGCGTTCAGCTGACCACAGTATTATCTCTGAGAATTCGTTACTTGCCATGTTGGGAAACTAAAACTGGTCAAGGAACTGTACAGTACCTGTCACAGTTGCTGTTTCACAAAGAAAACAATCCCTTCCATCAGCACGGCTGTTTAGATAAACCGATCACTTCTTTAATCGATTCTGAGTGCTGAAAAGTTGCCATGGATACGAGATCCTGCAGCAATCAAAACAGAGAGTAAGTTTAGAATTGGAAGTGACAGATTTATTCATCACGTACTTAACAAGCCTTTGAAGGGGGAAAGAGAGGGTTTTCCTTAGTCCTTAGGCTGTGTATAAAAAAGATTGTGTGTGGAAATACTCACAGAATTGCCAATAGGCTCCTCACTCGAAGAGGACTGGGCAATGTTTGCGCTGGAGCTATTGCACAGATGTGTTTGCTTGAAAATTTGGCTCTGCATGACAAAACCGTTCAAGTCTTTGAGGCTGTTGTCACCCGTCTTCTGTCTCAGCAATAAGTGGTCAGCTGGAAATTGCTTAGTCTTGTCTGTAGAAGGTTCCAAACTGTTCTAGGCTGAGCTTATGAAGAAATGAATACATGGCAACCCCTTCATAAACCACACCTCTGGATCCTCCTTTTTGTATGAACAAATTTCAGACTGTGTTTTGTGTGTCGCTTGGTCAAATCTTGCTGAACCTCTTACTGGATTCCTGCGTGCTCCTACTTAGCTGCATTTCACTGGACTGCCTGTAAGTTTAGTGAAATTAGTGAAGCTGAGTGAGTGAATTTTTCAGCTTGGTGCTTGTGGGGATGTTGCCCTTTCGTTTGATGACGCCAACACAACGGTTTTGTACCCAGTTTGGATGTATGATATGGGAAAACAAAGCAACAACGAAAGACTTAATAGCTGTGAAAGGTCATAAAAGACAAAACAAATTAAACTAATCATTAGAAACAAGCAGAAGAAAGGGTTGCAATCATCTCATTCTCTTGTAGTGTCCTCTTCTCTCTCTTTATGTAGTCTTAGAGCTGTGCCAAAGATAATTTTCTATCTAATAAAGTACTTTCAAACTCCTCAGAAGTTGCCTCTGCTCCCCATGCCCTCCAAATGTATATTTGATGAGGACATACAAAAACAAACTTGTTTCCTGATTTTTCTCCTCCGTATAAACATACAATGCTAATTGAATTCTTTTAAAAATCAGTGCTCACACAAAAAATGGAGCATGTTTTCTCAGTTCAAAGCATGGTTGGGTTGAAGTGGGCTTGTGTTCAAACCAAGAAACCTCTGTGCCCTTACATAAACATGCAAGGAAAGTCACTATAATTTATGGGATTTAGAGTTTTGGTGTTCTTTTTTTATTTTAACCTAGGGGTTTCTAGTAAAACTGGAAGATTCCCTTGTAGAAAGACAAAAGAAAATATGCCATGAATCTCTGTGCAGTAAAACAGCTGTGTTTAACTCATTTCTTGTCCTAGTGAGGGGATCTGCCATATAGGTGCTGGTACAGAATTACTGCACACGAGGCCAGACTTAACAACAGCCAATCAGTGTTTAAGGATGATCACAGTGACTATTTGAATCAATCCAGCTCTGTGCTCAGTCACACATTTCTTTTAATATGCTCTCTGTTCTGTGATCCTTTAGCTTCTTGCAGAATTATTGAGGCTGAAAAAGCCCTCTGAGCTCATCCAGCCCAGCCTGTGATCTAACATCAGCCAGATCAGGGAGCTAAGTGCCACACCCAGGCTGTTTATAAATGTCTCCAGGCATGGGAACTCCACCACCGCCCTGGACAGCCCATGCTGGGGTCTGATCACCCTTCCATGAGGAAGGGCTTCCTAACATCTGACCTAATCCTCCTCTGATGCAGCTTCAGGCTCTGCCCTGTCTCCTGGCACTAGCTGCCTGGGGGAAGAGCCTGACACCCACTTGTCTATAGCCTCCATTCAGGGAGTAACAGAGAGGAGTCTCCTCTTCACCAGGCTAAACATGCCCAGGTCCCTCAGCATTTCCCCATCAGACTTTCCCTTCAGTTCCTTCCCCAGCCCTGTTGCTCCTCTGCACCTGCTCCAGAGGTCTCTTTCTTGATGTGAGTGGCCCAGAACTGCCCCCATTATTCTAGGGGAGGCCTCCGCAGTGCCCAGTACAGGGGGAGAATTATGTCCCTAGTACTGCTGGCCACACTATTGCTAATACAAGCCAGGATGCCATTGGCGTTTTGTGCTACCTTGGTGCACTGCTGTCTCTCATTCAGCTGGTTGTCAACCAGTACTCCCAAGACTTTAACCCCTGTATGTTTTGTGTTTACCATAGCAGAGACAAATTTCCTTTCTACAAAGTCTTTGATTTGTGTACGTGTGTGTTTTAAGTTCGTGTACACATTGTAAGCCCAAGGACCTATGTGAGTTATCCTGTAGGTACGTACGATGGTTTCTCAATGTAGTTAACTAGTTTACTGTGTGTCTGTGGTGGACTTTAGAAAATACCTTAAATAAGAAGTCATACATACAATTAAGTCTATTGTTATGTAGTATAGAATAAATCCTTTTCAAAGAACACCAGAACTGAGTGAATCCAATTCAGAGAGCATATACTTAGTTTGGAGAAGATATAGTTGTATCTATTACCTTATAGATTTGCTGGCTTTGCTTTTCCATGAGAGCTCCTGATAAGTTTAGGTGTAGAACTGTTTTATGATGATGTTTAGAAAGATAAGGACATTATTTTACAGTAAAGGACTATAATTCCCCAGAAAGTAGTAGAGATGTTTTCTATTGAAAACCTGGGTTTGACACATAATGACTCGCTTCTTGCCTTGGCAAGCTAGACCAAGGTCAGGCTGGCTGGAATTGCTGCAGCTGTGACTCTCAGACACCTGATTGTAGCTTGCAAACGGTGGCAAATTTTGATTTATAGCCATGTAGGTTTAGTAATTGGGAGTAGCTGGACAGTTGTAATACTCCATTTAGCCCCGCTGGATCTGATTGAGTACTTTGCCCTCTGAAGAAGGATGCTACAAAACAGTGTTGGGAGTTTTATAGACAGGCTGGTCTTTTTGTGGTGCTGTTGCAATAGATGTATTGAAATGGAAAATTTCTCCTGACAAATGAGTGAACCATCTATTAATTCTGGCAGAGCTGAAATATATTGCTCTAAAACTAGAATCTCTCAAGGAATGAAACCAAACTCATTTTCTCTTCAAGCTGTCAAGTACAAATAAAATCTAAATTTTTTAAAACTTCTTTCTTTCTTTCTTCCCCCCCAGCCCCAACACCGGCTTCTCTTTTTGGGCATGAACTTACTTATTGCTTCATGAAAGATGCCGAACTGAGATTGGGGTTTGTAGAGTGGCTCCGAGTCGCATGTCCTGGTTAGCAGCGGGTGATGTTCATTAGTATAGCTGAGCAGATAATTAGGCCGATAATGCTAATTCAGGTCATGATCACTTTGACAACAGCCAAGAATGAAGCTGGTAATTAGGACTTGTAATTTAAGTGGATATTGTTTCACAGAGCATAGATTGATCACCAAAAAAAACCATGTTGGTTTTTTGCATTCAGTGTCTATATCTTTTTGGGGGTTCAAAACTATTTAGGAAACCATCAGCATCAACTTTTCCTAAATTCTGGGAGAGTACAAAGTGGTTGGCATATGGAGATGCTAAATAATTTGTTACCTATTGAACTATAAATGATGACTTTTCTATTTTTAAGAAAATATTGGTGGGCTTTTTGATAAAACTAAAACTTTTAGGTCTGGGAAAAAGTCACTAATACTACTAAAGTCACTAATACTATTGAATGTCCTGTTCAGTAAATAAAACAAAGACATTTATCTGAACTTACCAGTCAATGGTTCAGCATGCCAAAAGAACTGTTTACCCTAAGTAAAATGTTTTATCCAGGACTTTTTCATCTCTCTAATGAAAAATACCTGCTTTGCCTCTCTGGATGGATAAATGGACGATGTGAATTATTCCAGTTTAGGATATTGTCTCCGACAGGTCCGAGCTGGTTTGTCTGAGGACGCCCAACAAAGGAACTTTCTTCTAGTCTATGTGAATTTTTTTTCTTCACTGAGTTTTCCCCTAGCAGTGAGGAAAATCCTCAAAATACACTCCTTCAAAATGGTGTGCGAGACTCCTCTTTATGCACAGTTGTGTACAGAAAGGCTCTGACTTTCATTTCCTCCAGCTAGGGAAAGACCAGCAGAAAGTCCTCCTGATGCTAATTTAAGCAATTAGTTCATTTGTTTAGATCAATTGTTTGAAGTTTACTCTCTGAATATTTAGTAGGAGAAAATTGCTGGCAGGAGCTGTTCCTGACACAGCAAACTTTTAAATTGGCACTAGAGAGCATTTGTGGGAAACATATTTCACAGTTGGAGCCAGGAGAATTGAGTTGAAAGCCATCACCTCTCTAGTCTGTGATCTGTAGGGATGAGTGTTTGGGATGCTAGTGAAACCAAAAAGTGATCTTGAGAGTTACCTGAGCTATGCAAACATTAGGCCATGATAACTGGAAACGGTGGCCATGTTTTGAGTGGTTTTAATATACCTGTGGTATAGAAAATCTCCTTTCTTTTTTTCTGATGCAATACCTTGATCTAGAGGTTTTCACAGGGCAGGGATGTGTGCCTTAACTTCTCCTTGGCTTTAACAATGCGCTTTCATTCTCTTAATCTTCTTTCAACAAATCAGTCTATATCAATGTTTATATCCAATTAATTACAAAGCAACTCCACAATATCCTTTCTCTAGCAGCTTCTGAAGATGTGCTGAAGCTTTTCTTTCCGGTTGCCTGATCATCTTCACCTTTATGTCCTTGTGTGGCAACATAAAGAGACTCTAAACCAGGTTTAAAGAAATTGGCTCTTGATTTAATAAACACTTGCAGAAACAGAGTAGAACAAAAGGACCTTGGTGAAGTGTTAATAGGTGGGTCATGGCTTCTAGAGAACCAGGCTTTGGGCTTTGCATTGCTTTTGTGTGGTATTTCAGGTAGCATTGTGGTGAACTGGAGTTACTGGGGGGAAGAAAAGGAAAATATTATAACTCAAAGAACCACAGAATTACTGACGCTGGAAAAGCCCTCTGAGCACATCCAGCCCAGCCCATGATCTGACACCACCACATCAGCCAGACCAGGGCACTAAGGGCCACAGCCAGTCTGTCCTTAAACACTTCCAGGGCTGGGGACTCCACCACTGCCCTGGGCAGTCCATTCCAGGCTCTGATCACCCTTTCTGTGAAGAAGGGCTTCCTAACATCCAACCTAACCCTCCCCTAGCTCTGATGCTAGTTGTCTGAGAGAAGAGCCTGGCCCCCACCTGTCTACAACTTCCCTTCAGGTAGTTACAGGGAGTGATAAGATCCTCTCTGTTGTTCAGCTGAAAAAGTAAAAAAGTCTTATTTTGTTCTTTTCATTTGGATAGAGTGACATTTGTTTAATTCCTCTTTTCCTGTTGCCTGCAGATATATAGGTTTTCACGAATATGACTTGGTGAGGTTGTCTGTTGTAAATCTGTTTTCAGTACGTGCTGTTATTAAGGCTGGTGGTTGCTGTGTTTACGTTGGAAGTGCAGACCTCCACCAGTATTTCAAGAAAATATTGTAGTACTACAGGCACTTCCGATCACAGGGCTTGGTTTGTTTTTACTAGGTCCCAGATTTTTTTCTCCAGATTTGCTGTATAGAACCTGAAATTCATTCATCACGTGTTAGCTCTGGGATACTGAACCTCAGCTCCACAAGGCAGTGGAGGGTGCAGAGTGAGACAGGATGATTTTAGTCTCAAAAATAGCTCTCAGGCAAAGCAGTTCTTAAAGCAACAAACTTTTTGGTTTGGCTATTAAGTTTCCTAGTTCCTTGGTGCTCTTAGTAAAGGCAAGTTCTTGGTTCCCTGTGTTGAGCTGTGCTGGGTGTCAAAGGAGTTTAGCATTTCCTGCACACCAAAAATGAAATGATAGGCATTAATTTTCTTTGCTAAATAATGAGTGCTCTGCTCTATGTTTCAGTCTGTCTCCTGTTTGATTTATGAGGCACCCATTATTGGAGGGTAATGAATGTACAAAGACATTTCTCCTAGAAATGACAACTATATAAATAAATGGAGTAGGCAGGAATCAAAATTGCTGTGGCTTGCCTGGTGGCTCCTTTCCTAGCAAGCTGCAGCCACGGGAGCATATGGGTTAAGGGATGCTGCGTTCTGGGTGACCTGGGATGCAGCAGAAATAGTGTGGTCAGCAGGACTAGAGAAGAGATTGTGCCCCTGTGTTCAGCACAAGTGAGGCCTCATCTCAAGTACTGGGTTCAGTTTTGGACACATCAATACAAGAAGGACTTGAGGTGCTGGAGAAGCTCCAAAGAAGATCAGCGAAACTGATGAGGGGCCTGGAGGGTGTATCTTACAAGGAGTGGCTGAGGGAATGGAGTTCTTTAGTCTAGAGACGAGGAGATTGTACCTGAAAGGAGGCTGTAGAGAGGTGGGGGTTGGTCTATTCTTCCAAGTCACCAGTGATAGAACAAGAAGAATTGGCCTCAAGTTGTGCCAGGGGAGGTTTAGGAAAAATTTCTTCCCTGACAGAGTAGTCAGGAGTTGGAACAGGCTGCCCAGGGTGCGGTCGCTGTCCCTGGAGGTGTTCAAAAAATGTGTGAATATGGCCCTAGTGGACAGGGTTTAATGGGCAGGGTAGGGCTGGGTTGACAGTTGAACTTGAAGAGTTGGATATCTCTTCCAACCTTAATGATCCTATGAGGAAGGATTTTACTTCCTCTGCATGAGAAGGCAAACACTGTCAAAATACAAAAGAAAAGAAATGACTATACCATGATTGGCCACTAGAGACCTACAAAGGAAGAGTGCTTGGAGGAGATGGTCCCAGGACAATGCAAAGCTTGGGGAACAGGCAGGATATGCACTAAACTGGAAATCTGATCAACTATCAACCATCTTCAAATGAGTGAATTTGGTGTTAAACATTCCACATGTGGAATATCAAAAAGAAATTGATCAGCAAGTATTTGCCTCTGACAGGTAACTGCAAATAGTGATGGTCTTGGTGGACTGAGTTTCTTAAGAACAATCTAGGCATAAAATAAATGTTCATTGCAGGTTATTGTTTAATGTCTGAGCTGGTACTAAAAAACCTATTACTCAAACACTGATGTTATAGGACAGAGGATGTGAACTTGGCCATTGAGGAATGTGAGGGCTGACATGAGAAAAGCAGAGCATTTTGCACATCTAAGCAACACATATAATGATTTTCAAGGCACATGAATCTAGCAAAGGAACCTGTAAGTGCTGCCAGATTTTTATCAGCTTTTTTATAACAACAACAAAAGGCTAAGAAAAATGCTTTCTGAGGACACTTGATAATTCTTTCTACCTACTCATTATTAAATTACAACATGATTAAATCAATTGCAAAATATTAGTATTATCTGGTGATTTTTCTATAGGTGGGATCCTAGGTTTTTCCATAAGAAAAGTAGGAAAATGCTAGCATTATTCCTTAAAAATGTTCTGCTCAAAATTTATCCCTTTATAGCTTTGTGGTTGGGATGGAGGAATGTTGGTGGGGACAATAGTTTAGTTGGATACTGATTTTACTACTGTTAGTAGTGTGTCAGTCTAGATAATGTGTGTAAAATCTCTCATACACACAGTTAACCTTTTTCTCTTGTTTTCTGTACACTGAGAAGATAATGTATAGAGCCTTGTAAATCTCCTTCAGTCAAGGCCTGGCAAGGTTATGGAGCAGATCATCCTGAGTACCATCAAGCAGCAGGTACAAGGTAACAGGGGGATCAGATAAATCCAGTATGGGTTTAGGAAAGGAGGGTCCTGCCTAACCAACCTGATATCATTCTACAACTGGGTGAGCCACTAGATGGAGGAGAGGAAAGCTGCGGACATAGACTACCTAGACTTCAGCAAAGCCTTCAGCAGTCTCCTGCATCATCCTCATGAAAAGATAGCAGCACATGGCTTGGATGGGTGCACCTTCCACTGGGTTAAAATCTGTCTGAATGACTGGGCACAGAGAGTGGTTGTAAATGGTGCCCCATCCAGTTGGTGTCCAGTGACCACTGTTGTCCCCCAGAGATCAGTGCTGGGCCCAGTTCTATTCAACGTCTTTACTGATGACCTGGATGAGGGAATTGAATCTCCTTTTAGTAATTTGCAGATGACACCAACCTGAGTGGGGAGTGTCGATCTGCTGGAGGGAAGTGGGATGCTGGAGAGAGATCTGGACAGGCTGGGTCAATGGGCAGAGGCCAATGAGATGAGGTTTAACAGGGAAAAGGCCTGGCAGAGAGGGACCTAGCAGTACTGGTTGATGATTAGCTGAATATGAACCAGCAATGTGCCCAGGTGGCACAAAAAGCCAGTGACATCCTAGCTTTTATCAAGAATAGCAGGACTAGGGAGTAATTCTTCCCCTGTACTGGGCACTGGTGAGGCCTCCCCTCAAGTACTGGGGGAAGTTTTGGGCCCCTCACTTTAAGAAAGAGATTGAGGGGCTGGAGTGCGTGCAGAGGAGCAATGAGGCTGGGGAAGGAAAGTGTGCTGATTGAGCTGGGGGTGTTAGCCTGGAGAAGAGGACACTTGAGGGACCTTATCACCCTTTGTAACTCCCTGAAGGGAGGTTGTAGTCAGGTGGGAGTTGGGCTCTACTCCCAGGCAATTAGTGATAGGATGAGAAGACAGGACCTGAAGCTGTGCCAGCAGAGGGTTAGGTTGGATGTTAGGAAGCCCTTCCTGGCTGAAAAGGTGCTCAGACCCTGGAATGGACTGCCCAGGGCAGTGATGGAGTCCCCATCCCTGGAGTTGTTAAAGGACAGACTAGCTGTGGCCCTGAGTGCTCTGGTTTGGTCAATGGGATGTTAGGTCATGAGCTGGCTGGTTGAGCTCAGATGGTTTATCTAGCCTCAAAGATTATATGGTTCTTTGATAAGTCTGGTTTTCTTTACATTAAAATCTCTTGAGAGGAATGATGAGCTGCAGGTCTTGGTGTTTTACACAACAAGGTATAAAATGATTGGCTAATACAATTCCACCTGCATTTTAAATAACTTTCACCCCCCCACACACTCCCAAAAAACAGGAGGTAACTACAGAACTTGGAAAACCATTTGAAATGTCTCCAACATTATCAAAATAGAGGAAAGAATATTTTTGGTTCAGGTTTTATTTAATGTCAGCCATCCTTGTTGGTTATTCTTATGACATGAGGTACAAGGGCAACACAGAATTTGGAGGTTTCAAATGCCATTGATATGCATCACGTTACATCTCATATGTTCGGAAAGTGCCCTTCCTTGATGATTATTAATATGATTCAAGTGACGAGACATTTGTATCCTTAGATCTCTCTCCTAAGCAATCCTACAGAAGGATTATCTTGATGTGATTGCTGATGGTGCTGCCTTGCTGGGGAATGAAGTAATATAACATCTTACGAATAAATAGTTGGTGTAAGATACTCTGTGAGAAGTATCCCTAAGACATCTGCTGAAAATCTTTGTGAAGTATTTGAAGACTCATAACTCTGTAACTGACTGCCACAAATTATATTAAAGAAGGAGAATGATAAAGTAATTCTAGTGCTGATGGGAGTTGACAGCTGTATCACTCATTTTCTTAGGGAAATGGATTTGGTGAAATTAATATTAGACATAAAACTTCCTTTTGAGAGGGAAAAACTGCTTCAACTACAACCTTATAAATATGATAGATCTTCTGTAGGAACAAGAGTGAAGATTTCTAACCAACTCCAGAATTAACTGGAAGTGTTGTAAGCATGAGAATGCCCATTTCCTGAACCAAACCTCAGACTCTTGCTGAGCTGTAGACTCCTGGGCAGCCAGTGGTGCCAGTTGGTGTTGGAAAGTCTCGTGTTTTCAATGGGCAGAGTTGTGGACTTTTGTCAGGAAGCTAAATTACTGAAATTATTTTTTTAAGCTTTTAGCTTCAGCTGCTGCAGTTAATCCTTTCATTCTAGAATTAAGTTCTCAGAGTCAGATAGTCATCCTCTGTAAACCACAACACTTGTGTTTTTCTCAGCTCCACCATTTGTCCTCTTCTCCAGCCTACACAACTGTCTCTTACTCAAAACAGATACTTGCATTTTACAGGTGCTGGTGCCCAGGTACTAGGCATTAGTTACCTTGCTGTTCTTGTTTCTTTTACTAGGGCCGGATCTATTATCTTCAGCCAAATGTCATCTTTAGTCTTCATTTCTCTGTGGAATAACTTTATCTCTTTGGAAACACTGATGAGAAAGCAAAGAGTGCTTTATTGCAGATCATACAATGACTTGCTGGGTCAGTAATGATGCCTTTATTGGAATAATTGTTGTAAGGGCACTGCTTGTAGGCACAGAGAATGACATTCATTTAGGTTAGATTGCTAGCAGAGAACATGGACACATTTTTCTATCAAAGCTTTCCTTTTCTCTTTCCCTCCCAGGATAATTGTGTATTGTGTTGTCCAATTAAACACAATTTTTATAGGTATTGTTAAACGTTACAAAATTATCTTCCTCAAATGCACCTTTGTTTTTTCAGTTGGCTCTTCAGTGGTGGGTTGCTTTTTTCCAGTTTGTTCTAACAAATGTTGTGGGAGACAGGGATTTCAGCAGCCCAGTGATGGTTTTTGTGCAGGTAATTGAAATAGAGCTAAATCAAA
Source organism: Upupa epops (assembly GCA_013397515.1). Classification (NCBI taxonomy): domain Eukaryota; kingdom Metazoa; phylum Chordata; class Aves; order Bucerotiformes; family Upupidae; genus Upupa; species Upupa epops. Next base: position 34,986 of record VZRI01013425.1, read on the forward strand.
TAACACTGAAGCTGTCTGCCAGCTTTCAAAGGCCCAAGTCATAATGTCCAAATTTGGATTTGCTTCTCCAAAATTCACACTTGCTTGGAACTCAGTCTTCTAGTTTGGTCCTCAACCAGTGTGGCCCATATAATACTGTATTTCTCCAAGTTGCCTCCCCTTTCATTCCCTTGTTTCTTTCCGGCACTAATGGGATGTTTTCTCTACCTACACTGAATTTTTCAAACCTATTGGACCACCCTTCTGAAATGCAGTCAATCTGGTGACTAAAGAGATACTTGTGACAAGTTTTTCATCACTTTTTTAACATCTTGTTGCTGGAGAACTTTTTTAACCACTGTCATGTGAATTCAACCATGAAATAATGAGGTAACCAGGTGACAGTTCCCTTGCTCCAGGTGGCTGTCTGCTGTCATTAGGACTTACCTCCAGGGCTTAGTCATAGAATCATGGAATGTTTTGTATTGGAAGGGACCTCAAAGACCGTCTAGTTCCCACCCCCTGCCATGGGCAAGGACACCTCTCACCAGACCATGTTGTCCAGAGCCCCATCTAACCTGGTCTTGAACACCTCCAGTGATGGAGCAGCCACAATCTCCCTGGGCAACCTGTTACCAGAGCCTCAGCCCCCTCACAGAGAGGGATTTCTGTGTCAGACCTCATCTCAATCATCTTTCTTTTAGCTTGAACACATCCTCCTTGTCCTATCACTGGAGTCCCTTCAGGTCTTGGAAAGTGAATTCAGTCCCCTAAGCTGAACCAAGTCGATGTGATCTGAAGTATAAAATAGTAGAGCCTGTGGGTACTCTCATGCAGACATCAAGTTGCCTTAGACTGCTGTAGCTTAATCTCCTGTTTAGCAAGTGGCATCAGGTTTTCTGAAGACTTGGGTCGCAGCAGCATGTTGAACCTACATGGTAACTTCTGCTTGTTTTTCTACCGTGCTTTGTTGTTCCACTTTCCCAGCTTGAGCTGATTTGCTCTTATCTCTAGTGAGTAGAGATAAGCACTGTATGAGAGAAGGCAAAGAGGGTCTAAGTGTAGGGTTTTGTGTGCTTGTATCAGCCTTTTTAAACACAAATTAGTTACCTTGATCAGTCACTACTTTGTTTAGAAAACCTCACAGACATCCTTGGATGTTTAAAGCAGCAGCACTTTAGGTAAAATAGGCTTAATTTAGCCTTCTTTCATAATTCACCAAGTGACTTTGAGCTCAAGGAGTGGAAACAACCCTAGTAAGAGGTCTGCAAGTGATGGGGGATTACACTAAACACATCTCCCTTAGCCTGGGACATACCAGGTATCTCAGATTTGGAAATGTTACCCTGAGCAAGATACAGATTTAATATAAAAATATTTTATTGGGTTTTATTTTCCTTTTTTTCAAGAGTAAAATGTGAGCAAAGCCTCTCTGATTGTGTTCCCTCAAGGACGAATTGATCGTTATTCTGAGCAGGGTCAGGGCAGGAAGGAGGTGGGTTACGCTGTGCTTAGCAATAGGGCTGAAGAGCTTAACCAAATCAGACTGAGGATAAAGGGATCGATAGGAGAGGCAAGCAAAATCAACAGTGCTGCTCTCTGAATGTCACATCAACATCATGTGTGAAAGCAAAAATCTGGCCATATAGGAATATCTGCTTGTTGGGTGAGGGGGGGTGAAAAGGGCCCCCCTATTAATGACAGAAAAATAAAGATGGAAGGAGAGGAGGAAAAGGCGAGATACAAAAGTTAATGTGATGCAGAACTCTGGGATGGGGAGTATCTAGAAGGAAGAAAATAAAGGATCGCTAAAATGAAACACTTTCCCCATATAAACAAACCACCACCACTAACTAAAACCCCTGCATTTGAGCAGCTATAGGGTAGGATTAGCCTCACCTAGTGTAGGAGTTGAAAGTATAGGTCTTTATATTTCCCAAATAGTATTTTATTATGAAATAAATAGGTGCTGTTGAGGAACAATAGATTTATAAATCTAAATAAATATTATAAAACTTAAATATCCTCCTCTTTTCTGGTGCTGATTGATAGATCGATTCTGCTTTTGTCACTGTGATAGGGACCACCACAATACAACCAAGTGTAGCTTGGCAGGTGGGTGTTTTTATCCTTTTCAGGGAATTTATCAAGAGCAAAACCAAGCAATTGGTTTCTAAACCCCTGAGCTACCTAGAAACAAATCTGTGTGTACACTGATGTATGTGAGTCAGCCAAAAATGCCAGAAGTTGTAAATCTTAACCGAAAGCTGAGTTCTATTTTAAAGGAAATATGTCCATATCCCAATTTCCATGGGAAAGCAACAGAGTGAGCTACTCATCCTGGTCTAGGTTGTGTATGTGTCTGTAACTTCAGTCATTTCCCCTTATCTCAAAATTTCTACTTAAAAAATGTGGTGTATTTTTCAATTCAGTCTCAGACACCTACACGTTTATTTTGACAATTTCAATTTTTCTCTCAGGAATACGGTGCCTGGGCCTTGTGTTGACTTTGTGCATCGCTTTCACAGCAAGACTCTGCTTCAAAGTCATTAAAGACTCAATGAGTCTTGCAGGTACTGTAATGGGAGTATGTTCTCATCTTTCTTCCCATAGGTGATGGCCCCTGTAGAGTGTGTAAACAGCAAGGCAGCAACCGAGTGTTGGCTGCAAGAAATTATGAAATAAATTGTTGAAACAGCACCAGAAGGTTTGTGTGAACCAGGCCATGTTCTGGCACTGATGTCCTTTCTGGGTTCTGTTAAAGGAAAATGCTGTAGTGTTCAGAATAAGAGATCTCCTCTTCCTTCCCCTTTTAATAGCTAATAATTTATGGCTTTCATGACTTTTTAATTACTTTTCTGTTTTCTGCTGGAGGCATAGAACAGGTAGTGATGTGGTCACACACATGGTGCTGGAGAGTCCCACCATTATGGTCACTTCTGTGGAAAAAAAAACCCCAACCTATCTGCAGCTGAAGATGCTGGAATTCCTGTTGCTCTGATATTTACTTCTCATCCATCAGTATCAGAGGAGGAGTTAATTTATTGACTGTGAATCTAATAGGGAAGCTGAAGGGAGAGAAATTCAGCAGCTGTTCCATGTACAGAGCATGATGGGCAGAACCTGGGGGAGATTTGAAGCTTTTAATGTCCTTTGGTCCAGTTGCTGTTCCCAGGGAGAGCAATTTAGGGCATTTCTGTTGTTAACAGAACTTCAGAGCAAGAGCTGTTCAAGCACTTGGGGTGGAAAAAAGCCTACTCTTGATTTTTTTTTTTTTTGGTTTTTTTTTTGTTTTAATGTTTAGTTATTTTTAAAGAAAACCTTGAGAGGCCTCACCTGGAGTTTTACAAAATATCTGCTGATCTGCCCTTGAAAAAGGGAGAGTTGGTAGTGTTTTAGGGTATCTCTCCAGTTTGGTTGGTGATTTCCATTTCTTAAATTATAAGCCCCACACACCCTGCATATAAGAAAGGATCAATCTCATTCCCAAACCTGATGCAATTCTGGCAATAATTCAGTTGATTAGTACTAGCCCATCAGTTTTACCCTTTAGAATAAAATGTGGCAAGTGAATAAAGCCTGATGGCATGGCTGTGCAGAATTTCATTTAACAGCTCATTGCAGGCAGGCCAAGCTGGATTGCCAAATATATCAAATCACTTTTATAGATCTAAAGCTGTCTACCTCCTGATTTTCTTAATCGTAAATGCTGTAACAGAGATTGCTATGGTTTTCCCATGCATTGTAAAAGTGTTTTAAATAAGGAGCAGAGCAAGCTGATTTGTTTGCTTAAGTTTACAGGTACGGGCTGTATGTATTCCAGATGTTCACACACATTCCCAGAGTCCTCCAACCCTTTATTTCTCCTGCATCCAGCCTGGATACCCCAAACGCATCCAGTCAGTAGGTGGCTGCTGTCAGTGCGTTCCTAAAAGGGCTCATCTGTTATATTTATGTACTTTTCATCCAAGAATGAAGAGTCCTTGCTGTGCTGTTTCCAATTCCACATACGAGCAATAAGCCAGAAAACAAGCTGTTTGCTTTGTTTGCAGCTACTTAGTTGGTTCTGACTCTCGGTGCAGGGGATAAAGAATAGCAATAAATGCTAAGATATGTCTATTCCACTCTTCTTGGTGTTGAAATTTCATCTAATTCCTATCAGTTTCTTGGGTTAATGCCTTAAGTGAATCCTGTTTGATTTTAATTTTGATACTTCCCCTTTGATTTTATCACCACTCTTGGTGGGCTCGTGAAAATTTCAAAAGCCCGCCTATGGCTTGTGCAAGTGTTTGCTTTAACATCTGGGGTTTGGGTGCTCTAGGGAAAAACAGTGTTCAGTTCATCACATGTTGTCAGGTTTTGAGGATGGGAACAACCTTTTGCTATACTTGGGAAAGTCCTTAGCTTCTTGAGTCGCTGGAGCAGGTCCAGAGGAACAATGAGGATGAAGAGATGACTGGAGGGAAAGTCTGATGAGAGGCTGAGGGAGCTGGGGGAGTTTAGCATGGAGAAGAGGAGACCTGGGGGAATCTTCTCCCTCTCTACAGCTGCCTGAAGGGGGATTGCAGTCAGGTGGGGGTCAGGCTCTTCTCCTAGGCAACTAGTGATAGGATGAGAGGGCAGGGCCTGAAGTTGCCAGGGAGGATTATGTTGGATTTTAGGAAGCCCTTCCTGGCTGAAAGGGTGATCAGACCCTGGAATGGACTGCCCAGGGCAGTGGTGGAGTCCCCATCCCTGGAGGTGTTTAAGGACAGCCTGGCTGTGGCCCTTAGTGCCCTGGTCTGGCTGATGTGGTGATGTTAGGTGATGGGCTGGGCTGGATGAGCTCAGAGGGCTTTGTCAGCTTCACTGATAATTCTGTCGTTCTGAGTTCTTTCACTTCTTGAGTGCAGACTATGCAAAATGCAAAGAAGATCTTTCTCAACCACATGATTTTTATCTGCTGGTTGAATGAGAACAAATCCAGTTGCTTCTCTAGTCATCTAATTTCCTTATGAAGCATTTTACTTAGAGTTTTCCTATTCCTACCCTTGTGTGAAGCTTTATCTGTGCACTCATGGTAGAGAAAGAAGTTTGTTGTGGAAGTTTTGTGGCTTGAAATCCTGGAAGACTGGTTGCCTTCAAAGCAGAAATATTTGCTGAGAACCCAATGGAGAGCTATGAGAATGATGAAGGGGCTTGAGTGTCTCCCCTGTGAGGAAAGAGAAAGAACTGGGACTGTTTAGTTTGGAGAAGACTCAGATGTGATCTTATTATTGTCTATCAATATCTGAGGGGATGGATGTAAAGAGAAAGGGGATAAACTTTAAAACTTGAATGTAGAAGGCTTCACCTCAACCTAAGGAGAAATTTCTCTCCTGTGAGGGCAGAGGAGCCCTGGCACAGGCTGCCCAGAGAGGTTGTGGAGCCTTCTTCTCTGGAGGCTTTTGAAATCTACCTGGATGCAGCAAGGATGCAGCAATGTAGGGCCTGTCCTAGGTAATCCTGCTCTAATTTGGGGGGGGTGGGGTGGGGTGTTGGATTAAATGATCTCCAGACGTCCCTTCCAACCCCCTAACATTCTGTGTTTCCATGATTTTGCCCATGCTTCTATGATTTTCCCTAGATGATAACCCTTGAAGTCCTCCGTTCTGAATTTGGACTGCATTTGAATGTCCCGTATGTTGCTTGCTAACACTGAACATATTACTGTTAGGCTCTGGGAAGCCGCCTACGCTCTGGTACCTACATTGATCCATTGTGGTCAGGAGGAGAGTGAGCAGCACTACATGGTTTCCCTTTCAGCTGAGTTCAGTGGGTGCCACTGATATTCCTAAGAGGAGAAACTACTCAGGAAATACCTTCTACCTACCTGACAGGCAGCTGCTTAGGTGATACTTGTCTAGTCTTTTGCTATTCCCTGCTAGTTCTGATGTGTTGAAGCAGAATGCTAATATACATCGCATTGTTCTGTTCACATTGCTGTGCCTTTTGGATCCTAACAAGTCTATGGGTCTGGGTGGGATTCATCCCAGGGTGCTTAAGAGGTTGGTGCAAGAGCTAGCTAGGCCACTCTCAGCATTTTTCACCAGTCCTGAATAACTGGGGAGGTCCTAGATGATTGGTGGTTGGCCAATGTGGTACCCAGAAGGGCCAGAAGGAGGATCTTGGGAACTACAGACTACCTGTCAGCCTGACCTCAGTGCCGGGCAAGGTTATAGAGCAGATCCTGAGTACCATTGAGTGGCAGGTACATAGTAATCAGGGAGTCAGGATCCAGCCAGCATGGATTTAGGAAAGGAGGGTTCTGTCTAACCAACCTGATCTCATTCTATGACTGGGTGTGTTGCCAAGTGGAGGAGTGGAAGGCTGTGGATGTGGTCTACCTAGATTTCAGCAAAGTCTTCGAGACTGTCTCCCACAACATCTTCCTGGCAAAGCTGGCAGCCCATGGCTTGGATGGGAGCACTCTTCACTGGCTGAATGACTGGGCACAGAGAGTGGTTGTGAATGGTACCCCATCCAGTTGGTGTCCAGTGAGCAGTGGTGTCCCCCAGGGATCAGTGCTGGGCCCAGTTCTATCAGCATCTTTACTGATGAGCTGGATGAAGGTATCAAATCTCCTCTTAGTAAATTTGCAGTTGGCAAGTTGTTGGGGAATGTCCATCTGCTGGAGGGGGGGATGATGCTGCAGAAAGATCTGGGCAAGCTGGATCAATGGGCAGAGGCCAATAGTATGAGGTGGTTTAACAGTGGCAAGGGCAGAGTCCTACACTTTGGCCACAATAACCCCCTGCTGAGCTACAATCTGTGGGGTGAGTGTCTGGAGAGTGGCCTGGTGAGAAGAGTCCTAGTCAACAAGTGGCTAATTATGAGCCAGCAGTGTGCCCAGGTGGCATGAAAGGCCAATGGCATCCTGGCTTGTACCAAGTATAGCATGGCCAGCAGGGCTAGGGACATAATTCTCCCCCTATATTGGGCACTGGTGAGACCTCACCTCAAGTACAGTGTGAAGCTCTAGGCTCCTTGCTTCAAGAAAGAGATAAAGGCACTGAAGCTAGTCCAGAGGAGAGCAATGAAGCTGGTGAAGGGACTAAAGGGAAAGTCTTATGAAGAGACGCTGAGTGAGCTGGGGGTGTTTAGCCTGGAGAAGAGGAGACTCGGGGGGGACCTTATTAGTCTCTATAACTACTAAAGGGAAGTTATAGACATGTGGGGTTTGACTCTTCTCCCAGGAAACTAGTGATAGTAGGAGAGAGCGCGGCCTGAAACTGTGCCAGGGGAGGTTTAGCCTGGATTTTAGGAAGGACTTCCTCATGGAAAGAGTGGTTAAACATTGGAATGGACTGCCCAGGGCAGTGGTGAAGTCGCTGTCCCTGGAGGTGTTTAAGAAAAGACTGGATGTAGCACCTAGTGCCACTTTGTCCCCTCATTACAGGAAAGATTGAGATGCTGGAATGGGTCCAGAGGACAACTATCAAGGTTTAGAGAACAAGTGGTATGAGAAAAGGCTTAGGGAGCTGGGCAGATTTCTTTTGGAGAAGAGGAGACTGAGGGCGGACCTCATTGCCTTCTACAACTAACTACCTGAAGGGAGGTTGTAGAGAAGTGGGTGCTGGCCTTTTCTTCTTGGTAGCTGTTGAGAGAACTAGGGGCAACAGTCTGAAGTTGAGGCAGGGGAGGTTTAGGTTGGATCTTATGAAGAAATTTTTTACAGAAAGAGTGATGAGGCACTGAAATAGCCTTCCCAGGTCGGTGGATGAGTCCCCATCCCTGGAGGTATTTATGAAGCATGTAGCCATGGTGCTTCATGACCTGCTAGAGTGGCAGCATGGAGGGGATTATTTTGTTTTTCCATCAATCAGGCATTTGGGATTTTTGTTGGTATGGTGATGGTTGGACTTGTTGATCTAGTAGGTCCTTTCCAACTGTGTTTATTCTGTGATCCTCTGATTCTGTGATTAGTGCCATGGTCTAGCTGATCTGGTGATGTTAGGTCATGGGCTGGATGTGATGATCTTGGAGGTCTTTTCCAGCCTTAATAATTCCATGATTCTGTGATTCTGTTCAGAGTGAGCAATTGTCAGTGGAGTCTGTCATGGGCTATTAGTCACCATGGCAGTGTGACTGTGTGATGTATGGAGATACTGCGAGTGGTGCTAACAGTTCTCTTGATCTTCTGGACTTGCTGATCTGGTAAAATTTGATGTATGGAATTTGAATTTATCGTATTTGTCAAATATTGTGGAAAGGATTTTGTTCTCAACTGAAACTGGAGACTAAAATGGTAAATGGTTCCTTCTGGCTATTGGAGATTATTTACTGTAACAACTTGTGCTGAATCCATGGTGCCTTGTACCGTGGGACTTTGAAGGTCCTTTAGCCCGTGAGCAAATCAACGCAGCCTCTAATATACTAGAAGGATGTTGGAGTTGTATTTGACAACATTCTTCCCTATGTCAGAATTTCTCTTGTCATAACTTGAAATCTCAGCTGATTAATATATTAATTCAGTTCTTATCACCCTGACAGGGACTGCTTGTGTGAAGTATGAACATACCCCCAAAAAATAACCCCAACAGGAGCAGTGGCACTAATTTATTAACACAAAATGCTCCCTAACTCTATAGAAGTTGATGATTTTCATTTGCACCTCTATGAACTGAGTGTAGCACTCCTTCTAATACCTACGATTCTGGATAATAATCAGAAATGTCACTCAATAATGAAGAACTCCCAGTTCTCCTTTTCTAGACCAAGTTAATCTTGGATGAAATGTCAACAGTTTGGATGAGGACCATTTATTGAAATGACCTTCATTGCTTAGCAACAGCATGATTTGTCAGCCGTATTAGGAAATTATACTTAGCGTGAGTTTAGTATAGTATCTTCAGGTGTTAGAAAAGTGAAATCTAGCTGTGGGGATGTAAATTAATATGGGAAGATTTACACGGGGGTCACTACAATTGTCATCTAATGCTTGATCAAGTCAGTCTAATTTCTAACACACTGCAAAAGGTCCTTTTATTCAAGGATTATTCAATATTCTGCAATGACCTTCAGAGCTGAGATGTCAAACCTAGAACACACCTATATGACCAAAGAGAAAGGTACAAACCCAGGAATGTAGAAATGAGCCTTCAAATTAATCTTGACATTGAATAGTTCACTGCAAAGGGTTTGATGATCCTTGATGGTCTTTTCCAACCTTGATGATTCTATCAGCAATTGTTGCTATTTAATAACTGGTCTGATTTGAAAATAACAAGCTTCATAAAGTATTCAAATATTCTAGCTTGATGGTGGTGGTGTTTTTACTGCTTTTTAATCTTGTAGAAGAAATAGTAGGGTGTCTTGGGAAAAGCCTATTCAATGAGATTTATGGAGGAAAAGCTGGTAGACAATGAATCTCGTTAGTCAAAGCTGTTGTTCTCTCTTGGAGTGTTATTCTGGTTTTGTTTTCTCCCATCTTACCTCATGGGGTGGAGAGAGAAAAAACTTATTTTGGATAATGCCCTCTAAAGCAGCTATTAAAGCCTCTCTTTCCCAGCTAAAGCTGTGGAATTCTGAGAATACCTGTCTTTATTCCTCATTCACAAAGGAAGTAAAAGCAGTTTACACAGAGCAAGATGGTTTAACAAATGATAAATAGAAGTAAATCATCACCTTTGTGGCCATTTCATTGGAGAAACTGAGATAGATTTATTTATTTACGTTGTGTTTCTTATGAATGCATATGGGAAAGGGATGTCTCAGGTTTTTTTTTGTCTTACCCTAAGAACTTGCACCTCTCTTTAGATTGAACCCAGACAGTCTGGTCACAGAAACTCAGCAAATGTCATGGAATTAAAATACTTGGTACTAGGTGATATTCCTGATGATATATCCTGTTTAGGATAGCATAAGAGTATGATTTCAGCCCTTATGGGGCTTGAGACGACCTATACTGGTGACAATACATATCTGTTGGAGCTTTTACCAATTCATTGTGCATTCTTCTTAGTAAATTTAATCAATTATCGATTGTTTTTTTTCCTGCAAAGACCCTTATTACTCTTTGTGTGGTGGTTGTGCATGGATACTCCATGTTCATCCTAAATTCCAGGCATACTGGTTGATGACAGTGTGCATTTCCTTCTGTGCATCCTTTACAGAGGAACTAAAAAAGGAAAAATTGGGAAGAAAGAATGTTTGATGCTCTGCCCAATAATCCCTGTGGACACCTTGGATATGAAGCACCTCTTACTTAAGAGCTCATATCGGTCTTGCTTTTTGTAAATAGCCTTTAGTCCACAGTGCTGAGTGAATATCAAGTTGTAGATGAATATTGACAAGCGGCATGACTCTGATCTGAGCTGTATAACAGATCCTCTGTGTGCTGCCCAGGTTTTTCCCCATCTAAGTAGTCAACAGCAGAAGAGGTTACATGGTCTTGGTTTTAATTAGGAATGGACCCGTTCATCTTTCCTGATTTAAAATTTGCTTGGACCTTGTGATTGATTCAGTTATTAGTTGTTAGCCCCTTCAGGACAGGGGCTGCAAGATACAGGAAGGAGAGAATAACAGGATGGGGACAGACACACACACACAAACACATATTTTTACTAATTTTGTGTTTACAAATAAACAGAAAAATGGGTTTGGAACATCTCGAGGCACATATTATTCATTTCCATTATAGGATTTAATGTTTTACTTCCTGCTACGTGCCTTGCAATTGATTCTGAACACCAATTATTCCTACATATACCCCAAAATAGACTTTTTCAGGACAAAGACACACCTCATGTTATTTTTTGACTGTACTTGTTAGTGTTTTATCTTTGCTTGCTCAAATAGAAGAGCACCCATCAACTGTAACTTCCAAGAGTGCTTAAAGGATTTTTTCTTCCTGCCTTGATAAGACTTCAGTCTGTGGCCATGTAGAAAATGCCACTTGAAGTGTAGAAATAGGAAATATTGTCTGGAATTGTGTGTGATGCACCGGGCAGGTTTTCAAAGTCACTTAACAAGCGTTATCTCCTCCTTAGAGCCAGAGTAATCTGACTGAGGAGGTTTAGATTGGAGCTCTTGTATTTTCTTCCCCCCTCAACTCTAATTTGCAGTGGTCCTAGGGTGCATTCTTGTTCCTCTAAATGGCCCAGCAGTCCTGGCTTGTAGCCCTTTGTGCCTTAGCCAGTTTGTAGTAGCCCAGGTGCTTTTATTGTTAAAGGGTCTGCTGAGCTAATCCCTGCATCGATCCATGGGAGATGGAATGTGGGCGCCTCGGGGGAAACACTGGGGAGATGGAATGCAGGCGCTTGGGNATAATGTGGATGGATAATCTTAGGACCAATTGCTCAGAAGACACCAAAACCTCTGCATTTTAGCATTCCCATGCCATAAATATCTATTGAAAGGCAGCTTTTGTGTCACTGGCAAAGGTGTTCATGGTCTGCTCATTGCAATTAATCATGGAAAAGGTTCTATTGAGGGTCTCGCATCAAGGATTAAAAAGTCTTAAATCTCTAATGTTAGTGTAAATTAAAATTGTATATAAATAACTTCTTAAAATGCTATTTTTTAGCTGCAGAGATGTTGAAGGAAATTCAAAATGTAGCTTCAATCTTGTTTCAAGTACTTTGAACTAAGGAACAATATTGGCATTTAAGCCTTGTTTTATGAATGGAAGAGATTAACATCATGAAATGTTGACAACTGTAATGCCCAATAACTGGTTACAACCAAGTTTAATAGTAGCATAGTATTTTTAAGTAATATTTAAGTCACGTTTGGGTAATATTGAGGGTGAGGTGATGGTGAAGGCAACAACCTGATGTGGATTGAGTGGATGGGTGTAATTTCATTGAAGTGTTGAGAAAGGAAACTGGTGAAGATGAGGAGGAAGATAGCATCCTATGTGTAAATAGGTTGAGCTGCTAAAGACGACCCAAATCCACAGAAATGAGCTTTCACAGCTTAAATATAAATACATTCTCAAGGAAACAATGAGAAACAGGACTTCTGTGTGTGAATGTAGATCTGTTCAACTGGCCTTTAAATCCTGACACTAAAACTGACTGAGTGGTTTTCCAAGGGAGTGAAAACTAAAAACACACAAGTAGTAAAAATCTTTGAGGGGGGTGAAAGATATAAATCTCTGTATCCATAATGCAGTGAGTTATGACTAGTGATGTAATGAGGAAATCTGAACAAACCTCTCCTTTCTTGATCCATATTTTTAGCCTGACAGTGCTCCTTTAAAGAGCAACTTTTCCACCAAGTCCTGCTGTGAGGCGAGGGGTGAGCACAGAGGAAAAGTGGGGCCCGGCATCTCCTTCTGTGCTACAGAAAGACAGATTTATGGTTTGGGGTCTGTCCTTATCAGGTTGATCTGTTTTGTAGATGGAGTATTAAAATGACTAGCTCTAGACAAATCCTTGCCCTGCTGAGAACATTAAAATGTCATAGAGTTTAATGCAGAGTAATTGGAGAGAGCTCCACTTGAGAAGGGGAGATAAAGTGGAATTCCTAAAACAGATTTTAAGACTGCTGTGAACCCGTTTTGTCTGTCTTGAATAAGTGTGTTCCACTTTAATGAGATTATTCTGGGGCTCCCATCAGGTTTTATGCGCAATTTTCTGCTGCTTTTCCAACAAAGGCTGCTTTCTGTTTTTCAATAGAATTTCCCTTCTACTGGGTTAACAGTAACGTCTTTATAGCCGATCAAATGTTGTCAAGTTAACTGACAGGCAAAATGATTATCAGCAATTATTGTCCTGATTTATAGATTTCAATTATGCTGATATTTATTGTGATGTTTGGATGCCTGTTTGGGTTTCTCCTTAGGAGCTGTTGGAATCCAGCTGCAAGAGCTTTTCCTTTTCCCATGCTAGGCTGAGTGCAGGTTTATGTTTTAACAGGAGTTATTTCCCTGCTATATCACACCATCCTGTGTGAGGAAGGAGGAGAATAAGGGAGGCAAATAGATGAAAGATAAAGGCAACCTAGAGCCCATCATCATTTGCATACCTTATAAACTCAACTCAACTATGTCTACTCCCTATCCTTACGAAAGGAAAATAATTCTCATCTTAATTCTGTACTTGAGCTGCCATTTCTCCTGGGAGAGAAGGGGTCTTTGTAATTCCAACTTAGTGGAACTCTGTGAGGCTTCTCTTCTTCTTGTGCATGAAAACTGATAAACCATGTGATTGGGACTGCCTATTTATTTCTTATTAATTTATTTTGGTCTTTGTAAGTCAACTGAGCATTCAGTGTTTGTAAAGTGATTCTGGAAAATTACTTTGCATAAGTAGTAGTAAACACCGGCATTGCTTCCTGGCAGGGAATGGAAATGATTCATACAATTCCCAGTGGCCTAATGAGCAGAAACCGGGAGCAGAGCCTCAAACGGCTCATTGGCTGAAGGTTGGCAGCAGGGAATGCAGCATGGATCAGTTGTGCTCTCCTTAGCTGGCATCTTCCGTATCAGTGGGAAACATGGCCAAGAGGGGCTTGGAGGGAACATTTGGCAGATACATTTGAAATGGGGAGATGGAGAAAGAAGCAAACCTCATACCTGGAAACCAAAATGATCTGGGATCAGTGCTTTGCTTTCTCCTTGGCACGGTTACAAATCTTAATAAATTAATAGAAGTTTTCTATTCTGTGAAGCACTCCAGCAAGTTTCCAAAGCACGACTGAGACTGAGATTTTACAGCCTATGCAAATTCAGGGCTGCTGGGTCTGCCAAGTTTGGGGTATTTAAATGGGGGGGACCCTATTCTACTTCAAACAATTTCACTGTCAGCCATTGCACAGGAAATTCTGTCTCTTTCCCTTTTTGGTTTGTTGGGGTTTTTTTAAGTAAATCCAGTTTTGACTTATTTGTAGATTTTTTTTTTTTCTCTGCAGAAATGAGCCAGTGGAAAAAAAACCCCTAAATAACAGCAGGAATCAGATACAGTAAACAAAATATCCCAAAGAAAAATCTTGTCAAAGGCTGAACTGACACAATTTTCCCATTTCGCTGTTGAGTGACTCATCTGTTTTGATGGGAGATAGGATGTGTCTGCAGAGTCTCCCTTGTTTGTGTCCTGAATTAGGGAAGCTTTTGTTGTCATCCAGGTGCAACATGTTCAGAAAGCTGTACGGCTTAGAGCACTTTGCAGTTGCTCCTCTGTTGTTGGGATATTTTGTGTTCTTTGGTGTTGATGCTCTTGTTTAATAGGTTGTGTTACGATCCAAAATCTGCAGAGAAACCTTGTGCGGGCCTTTCAGAGTGCTCTGATCTTTTTTCTGAACTTCAGACCCACCAGAGGGCTCTTCCACCCCATCTGTAGATCTTGTTTGTTGTGTCTGCAGCCTGCTCTGACTCCAGATCCCAAAGGAAACAAATGGATGTTTAACTTCATCACTTGAGTACGGACATTTGTGTTGATAGTACCAGTGAGGTTTAAAAGAACTGAGCACCTCCATGTGAAGGAGAGAGGATTGGTGCTGTGAGCTGGGTTGACAAGGGAGGGTTGAGGGTATGAAATTGTTTCCAACAACCTGAAGTAGATTCAGATCTGCTAATGTTATGCCTAAACTAGTAAAATAAAAAGGCA
>VZRI01013425.1:49541-149152 GCA_013397515.1 Upupa epops
GGGGGAGGGGAGGGGAGGGATTCTATATAAATTCTTTCACAGTTTTGATGGGAAATATCAGTAATATTTGGGATGACTTCAAGTACATTTGTCTAATGAGTCTTCATAAATATGGAATGGAAACAAACTAAGCCTGGTGTTAAGATATAAATATTGACTAGAATGGGAATAAACAGTGAATAAAAAAGGGCAGGAATAAATGAAGCTCTTAATATAGAGGTTTTTACACTGCCCTGCAACCCAGGTGGTTGTTTCATGTAACTCTGTAGTTCTCTTTTTGCCAGCAATAATGAAAAGCTGTACTATAAAATACATGGCTGAGCACATAACTACTGCGAAAGCTGCAGGAAAACCCATTAGTAATTATTATGAACATGAAAAAAACAAACCCCAAAAGCTGCTCTCTTGCTATCTGCACATGGTAGTCATCCTGGCTCAGTGAGCTCATTACAAAAACAAATGGGTTCTGTTTGATTGCGAGGTAAATGATACTCTGCAGGGACTTGAGCAAGTGTTCCTTCAATCAAAGCCCATATGCAAAGCCCGTGTTCTTCTCATGGGGTGGGGGAAGAAAAGCCCATAAAAATCACAGCACTCTGCATACCATGCTAGCACCCTCCAGTTAGTCACATTTTACCACCTCAGCTTGTGGAAACAGCTACTCGAGGTAACAGCAGACGTGTTCACAGATTCATTTGTACAATAGTAATGCCTGGATTTATTGGGAAGGCAATTATATCTTCCTTGGTCAATTAATAATTTAATCACTTCCATGGGTTCTCCAAATCACCATCAAAGGAACGTGGGGCCTTTTAATTTCCTTTCCTCAAAGGATTGTCTTGTTACTCCCAAAGGGGTTCTTTGCAGCTTTCTTGGACTGTTGAAGGATTCCATCCTTAAAGTTCATTGATTTGCTTTTGTTTCCCTGTAAAACTCCCTCTTAGTTTGCAACCAACAGATACTGAAAATGCTACAAATAACCAAACTGAACAGTGGACATCAATAATGTTTGAAGTGAGTTTGGCTATGTTATCAAGATGAAACCAGTGTGGGGTCATGCAAAAATCACATAGAAAGCCATAATTTATCCATTGAACCAGAAGGAGGTGCTGAGAGGCATTTCCACAGGTAGCTGGTCTGCATACAGTGTGATTTATGTTTATCACAATGGATCAAATAGAGATACATGGATTACTTTTGCTAAATCTGTAAAGACCCTAAACAGGCAGGGAGTGCGCTTTGCCCTATTGGTGCAGGGAAAATGCACCATGGATTGCTGAGCTCCCTTTCAATTTTGTGATTACCCTTTGAGGAGAAAAGGTCTGGATGCAATTTTAGGTCGTGCCCTAGAGCAAGCTTTGTATTGAATAGATTCTGGGCAGAAATGAAGGCAAACCCAGCGGTGAATCCTGGTTACTGAATATAAAGCACAGGACCTTCTTGGTTCTGTGGAGTAAAGCTGCTTAGGTGAGCAAGGAAGGTGCATTCCTTTACCTTTAGAGGTACCTTGAAAATCTGGGTGAATTTTTTTTTTTTATTGATTGCTGGGACTGCAAAGAGCTGTAGCCAGCAGCTTGCTGAATACTGCAGCTGAGGTCAGGCCATTTATTTTAACTTGAACTTGGAGGGGTCACCCGGTTCATCTTTAAAATAACAGCAGCTCTCCTGATCCTGTCTGTATTGCAGCACCAAACTCTTGTTATGATAAAACAGTGTTGAACTGTAGAAACCATCTGGCAAATTCTACTTTAAAAACTCCCCTTTAAATATTTGTGTTGCAAAGAGAATGTGAGGCTCCTTCCCTTTGTATTAAATGTGTATTTAAGCACAGTGGCATTGAAGTATCTTCTCAGATAAACAGCAAGAGATCAAACGCTGCTGTAAGGGAAGGAGTGCCAGTACCTCACTAAGGAAGTGTTTTCCTTTTTCTTCCTTGGTTTGCCTAAATTTATGGCCAGGAACATTTTATGGGGAATGAGGATTATTTACCAAAATACCCAAGTCTAAAATGCTTCAGCAAAATATAAGCAGCAAATTCTCCTCTACCTGAGATTGAGATTCTTCCACTATAATCAGCTGTTTTACTGAAAACCTTTTGTTGAGGCAAGCACCATGGTGGAGATCAGACTTGAGTTTTGTTTCATTTTTAATCCTCAGAGTTTGGTCGATATTAACTGCTCCTCGTTGTTTTTAACAACTTGGGGCTTTTATTCTCTTCTATGAAATCTTTTTCTTTTAACAAACATCATTTAATGTGTTAAATTACTAAGCTAATCTAACAAACTAACACAAAGAGAGGCAGCTGAAGAACTGCAAACACAGTAATTAGGAGATCAATAAACAGCTCAGTAATTCCGAGATGACTTTGAAGTGACCTTACCGAATGAAAATAAAAAAAGAGCCCCGAGCTGTATAGGGACATACAAATCTTAAATGATAGTTACTGTGCCAAGAGAATTTGAGTAGGTTGGTAATGTTGATTTAGCTGTCTTAATTGTGTTGAGCTCTGCACGTCATGGGATAAAAGAGCAGTGGTGAGAACAAAAGCAGCACAGAAATACTCCCGAACAAACGTATGTGTGAAAGAAACAGTCAAAGAGAAAGAAAGAGTAAGGAGGAGTAAGGACTGAGCAAAATAACGTTATAGCGATATTCAACCAATATCCCCTCACTAGCTCCTGATAAAGCATAGTGCTGGAATGAATTAGCACAGAATTTTAGGTGCCTGGATCACCAGTCATGAAGCTAAAAGTCAGGACTGAGAAATGATACCTTCAGCCCCTCCGGTGTGAACTTTGATTCTGAAAGTGTGCTCTCGTTTTATTGATTTCATTGTGTTTTGAGATCAGGAGAAGGATCTGTTCATTCACGCAGTTTTCCTCTAACCTGTTTTCCTCAAGACTGGCAGCAGTGGCAGTGTTCAAATAACATGTGGGTGGGACTCCAGAGAACAGGGTTCAGTGGGCAGGGTGGGGTTGGGTTGATGTTTAGACTGGATGAGCTTGGAGGTGCCTTCCAACCTGAATGATTCTATGAATATTATTTGATTTCCTTCATTAATCAAGTGCCTCAGCCGTACCTCCGCAGAAAGGGCTTTCACTCCTCTTAAGCTGTTTAATGTGATATTTTAAAAGGTCCTAAATAACAGCACATAAATTTTAGCAAAAGATAGTGATGCAAGATGTGATATGCAGCCATGTTCATGGGTTTGGGTTGGGTTGTTTTTAGCTTTTTTAATTTTTGTGCTATCTGAACATCTGTCTTTTTTCAGATCTTACTGCTCAGGCAGGAGTATGTAGATGTGTCACTTGAGGCCATGGTCTAGTGACCATGGATGTTGGAATGAAGTCGGGACTTGATCCCAGAGGTCCTTTCCAGCCATAATGAATCTGTGATTCTGTACTATTATTATATGAATCTGTGTCCCTTTTTCTCTAGACAGACATTTCAGGAGTGAATTGCTAGTCTGCTATTTTGACAGTTGAGAACTAGAAACCCAATGGGGTTTCTGAAAAGGCCAAGACTGTTGTTGTATCACACTTTTTTGTGCAGAGGGAGAAAAAGGAGGATACGAGGTGAAGGAAAGAGGGAGGAAAAATTGTTGAAGGACACACCAGTTTGGTGAACATGTTGCCCAGGAAGGGAGTTGAGGCCCCATCCCTGGAGATCTTCAAGGGGAGGCTGGACAAGGCTCTGGGCAACCTGATCTAGTTGAGGATGTCCCTGCTCCCTGAGGGTTGGTTGGACTAGATGGCCTTGGGAGGTCCCTTCTAACCTGGGCCATTCTCCGACATCTCTGAGTATGGTAGATCCACTCTGTTTTGAACTTCCAGGTAGGAATAGTCTTCAGGAATCAGCTTAATGGCCACCATTCACAGTTTGTGGCGAGGAGATAGCAGCACTTGGCAACGTAACCTGTATTAAATATTGCTTACAGCAGAAATATTTGGGAAAATGATGAAGTGCTTGGCAACAGAATAGAAACGGAGACCAAGTTATTGAATTATGACTTTCTTCCAAATTACTTTCCAGTGATAAGTTTGAAGAAACTTCTCAGCAGAATGAAAACAGGGGAATAGGGAGATGATGTCAACCTAGGCAAATTAAAAAAAAATTAGTAAGGGTTTGCTGGTTTTTGCTTCTTGGCTTCTACAAGTAACACCAGACGACCACTACTGTGTTCCCAGCCTCATGCTGCAGTCAAACAGCATGTTTCTTTTTATTTCAGATAACATTTTGTGTTCAGCCTGTGACAGTTTAATTCCAGTGAACTGCTGCTAGCAGCATGGGTGTACAAAGGGAGAGGGAATCACGCAGCCACTGACTCTATGCAGATGGAATAATCCTTTGAGTGGGGTCATTATGAAGTATGCTGATTATTACAAACTAAAAAAAGTGGAAAGAAGTTCTTCCCTCATCATTCTGAAATCCTTTCTGCTTGCCTGCCATACAGAAAATGTTTTGTCTATAGTTATGCAAAACTACCTGAGGCTGGTATCAGTTGGAATGGGAGAAGGGGGGAAAAATTTAGGTGTTAATTCAATGTTCCAAATGTATGGCTGTTGGATGGTTCTCTTCTGGGGTCTATTTATTAATTTCCTTTTCACTTTATCCATTTTCAGATTTGTTATTGCAAACTAAACATGATGGTACCTTCCTGTTGTTATCAGAGCCAGGTAGGATGTCCTGTGTGGTGCTGACTTGGCCAACTGGAGAATGTGAGGTTCTGAGATTTCTGAGAATTCTGTTGTGCTATAAGAATGATCCATTTTTACATCTCTTTAATTCCTGTCTGTTGCTCAAATTGCTTTCTCTGTCTCAGAGAAATGCTAATAAAAGTCCACCCTGCTTCCAGGTAGAGTCGAGCACAGTTTCTTCCTGAAATCCTATCAGTGTGAGACCCTTTGCCACTTCTAAGAGACCTATTGATCACAAATGACTGCCAAGTCCTGTAATGATTGACCGTTGCTTGTTTTCAACCACCAAAACCCACATACGGATAACTCCCACAAATATCTAACATGGAATTTCTCCATGCAGTGATGCTCTATATTGATTTGCCTTTGCAGGTCCAAATGATGGTAATTATTCCATAAACACTCTTTGAGTTGTCCTTCAGGCAAAAAATGGTAGTGGGCAGTTTCTGAGTAAGCTGATGTAAGATTGTGGTTTCCTGCTGGGAAACATCAGTAACTATGGAAAAGGAAAGCAAAGTCTCCATCAGTAAAATTAAGAAAAAGGAGGTTGAGCAAAGAAAAGGAACCAAGGATGTAGGGACATAATTCTCCGCCTCCCCTCTAGTACTGGGGGCTGTTCTGAAGAAAGAAAGAGACTAAGGGGCTGGAATGGGTGCAGAGAAGCAATGAGGCTGGGGAAAGGACTGGTCGGACAGTCNTCCCCTAGGCAACTAGGCCCAGGTTGAGAGGGTTAGGTTGGATGTTAGAAAGCCCTCCCTCAAGGAAATGATGATCAGACCTTGGAATGGACTGCCCAGGGCAGTGGTAGAGTCCCCATCCCAGGAGGTCTTTAACAAAAAGCTGAATGTGGCACTTGGTGCCGTGGTCATAGGCTGGACTTGATGATCTTGGAGGTCTGTTCCAGCCTCAATAATTCCTTGATTCAGTGAGATAAATAAAAGTATACCTGAACGCCCTTCACTTTTTACTAGCACTTCCCCCTCTCCCCCCCTTGATTGAGTTGGACTGAGCATGACTGCATTAATTTCTTGGAAAAAAATCAGGAAGAACAACAGGAGGGGGTTGCTTTGAGGTGTGTGTGGGAGCTTGATATTGCCGCAGAATAAAATAGTGTTCTGAAAATCATAGAAAAAAACCTCAAATTTGCCTCGAAGGAACCCCTTCTGTCTCTCTTTTTCACGCTTGGCATCCCATGCTGAAATTAGTCCCTGTGGAATCGGTTATTAAAATCTGTGTAAAGGCTCTCATTAACTTTGCTTTGTGCCCTACGAATGGGTCTCTTAAATGTATAGGCTGTTCAGTGAATACTCAGAGTCTTAAGAATAATAGGCTAGTCATTAAAAACATGCAACAATGTTGTTGTAACTATATGATTGTTGTAATGCAGATTGTTTACTGGCTACTCGGTATGTATGAGAATTACGTTTGTGTAGTACAATCAAAGTCAATGACAGTCTTTCCTGTGATTTCAATAGGCTTTGGATCAGGCTCTTTGAGAAGTGCCATTAGCTGTCAGATGTGTTTTTGAGACTATATGTATCAATCTGATTAATTAGGAGCAATCTGAAATGTTTTCATGAATGGTTTCTTCAGATTCAGGCTTGCATAAAGAGCGCTGTAATATCTCATTGTTGTGGTTCCTCCTACAGCCCTTTTAAATTCCTGTTAATTCCCATTTGATAGTAAATTTAACCTCCCTACCAACATAATTGATTAAATAACAGGGATCATAATGAAATTCCAGTAATGCTTTCTGCATGCAAAGCTGAAAAGGGAATAATTACTGTCAAAGAAACTTCTGGATCCATCTTTCTCTGATTCTACTTCTTTTTAAAGAAAGTGAAGAGTTCTTTTCATCTTTTCAACTTCTCCACTTTTGTCATGCTGGGAAAATAAAGATGCTCTTCTATTATTTCCTTTGTACAGTGAGGCAGCATGAGGAGGTGACCCCCATATCAACGTGTTCCACTTCAAGCCTTTCCAAAGATCTGGTGTGCACCCACAGTGTTCTGGCAGGGCACTGGAGATTGACAACTTCATTTTCCCAGTGTTAGGGCTGAGGAGCAAGTGTAGTTTAACTTTACATAACACTCAGCTTTTGATTTATCAGTGTTATGGAAGAGGAGCAAGAGCTTGACACTTTAAATAGTTCTACAATCTTTCAGTTCAATCAGTTCTTTTATTACAATCCATTTTGAAATGTGATCTAGAAATTATTCAACAAGCAAAGCAAAACAAGAATGCGATTAGAAAGACTTTTTGCAGAGTTTTGCTCTTAACTTATGGCTTATTAATTGGAGCGATGAATTCTGTTGCTTTCATCAGCAGCCAATTTCAGCTTGCTAAGAAGCATGAAATTTTATCTTCATCAATAATTTTCCCTTTAAAGAAGCTATATAAAAATTTATTATGATAAGTGCTGTGTTTTTGCCATTAAGAAATACGGGTTTGTTTTCATCACTGAAAATAAGAATTAACTAGATTTTTATTAACTGTTTTCTTAAATCCCTCAGGCTGATCATGTTTTCCCTGTACTTATATTTTAGTGAAGCAGAGTCACACAGAAAAAGAGCCTTTCTTCCTTTAACTGCTGAGTTTGGCTAATAATTTCTGATTGCAAAGTTTGTCCTTGAGTAGTGAATAATTTTTAATGTGTGTTAGTTAAACTCAGTATCAGGCTTATATTTGCTTATCTCCATGAGTCTGGCTGAATGATTTCTATATGAGTGAAAGTGTCACAAAGAAGACCTCTAGATTCTTCTATTGAGAAAGTAAAATTTTGAGTTAAAACAGCTTTTGTAAATGACCTTCAGACAATCTTTCTGTAATAGAAATGTCACAGTTGGGATGTGATGACTCTTCATCTTTTCTTTAGGTTCTTTTGATTTTGATAGAAAACACATTCTCAGCGATGTCTGGGCTTTGAGAAACATCTTAGAAGATGTTTGATCAATTCTCAACCTGAAGGCCAGGGGAGGTGGTGGAGTCACAATTCCTGGTGGGATTTCAAAGCCATGCAGACGTGGTGCTGAGGCATATGGATTAGTGGTGCCCCAGCAGTGCTGGGTCAATGGTTGGGCTTGAGGATCTTACATGTCTCTTCCAACCAAACCAACTCTGATTCTCTAAAGGAAAATCCTATGTTCACCTTTAGTATTTACTTCTAGAATGAAGTGTTTCCATTTGTGCTTTTCTACTTGGTTTTCCTTCCCTATCTTCACCTGCCTTTCTATTAGCATGGATTGATTCTTCATCCCCTGTACTATCATCCATCCCTCTTAAGTACTTGTAGACAAGAATAGTCTTGATGCCCAAAACCAGAGTAACTTAACCTTCCAGTATCCTTGCCATACTTCCTCTGTAGGGTTGCTCTCTCCAGGCTTCCAAAATCCTTCGTGGAGAAGGAATTAGAGAGAGACTGATGTTTGGGCCTTCAGTGAGACAGACTTCTTTTACAGTTCTGTATCTGCCATCATGGTGAGAAACACCTTTATAACCATCTTCCATAAGAATAGCAAAGGTCCCTCTAATAAGGGGGTCCCTAAAATATCTTTTTGCTAATTCTGCCTCATTTTCTCACATTCTCATCATTCTTTCAGCTTGTGGAGAGAGATCCCTGGTGAATGGTCTGGGCTTTGTTTTGGGGTTGTTTTTGCTGATTGGAGCAGTCTTAACTGTCAAACAGTATACATGAAAACCTTCTCAATGACTGCAGTTTACAGAAGATCCTCACAAACCTCCACTCTTCTCCTCCTCTCATGGTCTCACAGGCAATAAATAGCCAGTCCTTGCAGTCTATTTCTGGAAATTTAAAAAAACCCAACACAACCCCAACCCTCTCAGTGGGACGTCAGTGTCAGTTTTTCATGGGAGTTTTCAGAATGTCATTTTCTTGGCATAAATGTTCCTGTAATTAAGGATTCTCCACGCAGCAAAATTGATTCTCCATTCTGTAGTTTATAAACGGAGATGTTTCATGGAGAATCCGCAGCCCATCTGCAAAGCTCAAAGCCTCAGCCTTACTCTGTTTGCCTGGGACTAATAGAAGAGAGGAGGCGGGGGTGGGGGTGGTGGTGGAAAGGGCTATTGAAATATAATCAGACACTATGTGGGTTGTTGTTGTATTAATTCTATCCTAATTACATTGTTGGCATCAAGATGACTCACTCTGAATGTAAAAATGGTGTTGATACAAATCATTCTCTCGTAAGTTACAGACTTCTCTGCTGATGAATTATTCAGCCACATACCTTGCTGAGACTAAATACAAATGTCTTTTAGCTCGTGTGGTTCTCAGTCACGCCACGTATAGAAATGAAGGTGAATCCTCACTTAAAAATTCTGTTTCAGCATCCTGCTTCAAACCCTCTCACAAGTCATTATAGGAGTAGGAGATAAAAAGATGGCAGCTGCTGATTAATTGTAATAATTGACCTGGTTTTCCTTTTTAAAGGACTGAGAAAAGCCAAAGGAAAGGAGAGACAGTGCATGTGCCTGATCCCACCTTATTTCCCACAGCCCCATGTTTTGAGGGCATTTTAGGGGTATAAGTCAAATGTCTATGTCTTCATCGAGCAGTCAATGAAATCTCAGGTTTGGATTAGAAAGTGGAGTGTGATTTATAGACTTGTTAAGAAAAACTGGTGCACTGACTCTCAGGGGCCGAAATAATTTGCCTCTCTTTCTTCCTTCGTCTCCCTTGACTCTGCAAAGTATGTATGAAAATAGTTGTAGTTATTTCATACCCAAAAGGGGAAAAACAAGTGGAAATATGAGGGGTGGGAGTTTTTTTCTGTTTGACTGCTATCTGTTTTTGTTCATTTAATTGTGGTTTTCTAACTCACAATTGCCCAGGTATCTGAATCCTAAAAATCTCATTAATGCATGAAGAGAGGAACCATAGAAATGCTGCCCTGTTCTCCAGCTGTGACAGGTGAAAGGGTTGGACTTTCCAGCTGGTTGCTGAAATTTGAGAACTTTTTTAACAGCTGAACTTCCCATTGTTGTTGGTCCTGCTTGTTGTCATTTATTTTTTGTAGCTACAAAAAAAATGCCTTTCTCTGATTTGAGATTTTTGTGATTCATGTGTACCCCATTGTAATGGTTTGGGGAGAGGGTTTAAATCAGTTTGGGTTGGTGCCTGTAATTCTAGCACAACAACCAGCTCTCACTGAGTGTTCAACAGGAAATGAAGCAACTTTTCTAAAGACAACAGTTTATTGAGCCCATCACCAATAAGAAAAGGAAAAAATCCCCAAAGAAGTAAATGAATCAAAAAGGTAAAACAGAAACTGTGTCACAGTGCCTTTACACACTCTGAGAAACGGGAGACAGCTAACACATCAATTTTTGGCCTTAGATGATAACTCTGGGACAAGAGAGTGTACCCAGCATTCATTAAGTATAAAGTCGCCACACACACACACACACACACACACACACACACACTTGCACCCAGCTTTTCAGAAGAGAAGGTGTGTGTGTGGGGTGGGTAGGAGATGGCAGGAGTACAGCACACAATATACATTTGGTGCCTGTGGAAAAGTTCCCTTTCCAATGCTTGTGCAGACATCAGCACTCTGTGACGTCTCTGGCATACTTCTTTCTCCCATCAGCTTGGGGATCTTCTTTGAGGCTACAGCAGTGTCACATGTAGAGGATACAACAAAATTCTGGACTCTCTCTGTTTGCCAAAGGCTTAGGAGATCAGTACTTGTGATTTTTCTCTCTCTTAGTAGAGGCTTCTCTCAGTGGTGGAGTATACAGAATCTTTGCCAGTCCGGTGGAGACAAAGCCAACACAGCACTGGTCATGTGGGGGAACACCTGTTACGGTTAATAGGCTTTTCAAGGTCTTGTCCAAGGGCTTTCTACAGCCTTATGCAGAACCATTCTTTCTTCTCCCCTGTGGTTAGGCACCAAGGGAGGTAGAGGGTGAAGAACTTGCCTCTGTCTGGCATCTTCAAAGGTGATCAAGCTGTGTAAGGATCTTTCAAGAAGTTGCCCTCTTTGGCCCACTGCCAAGAACTGAAATGAGCTGGTGATGGCTTTCTGCATCTGAGTCCTCAGCAAAAGAGGGGAAGGCTGCAGGTTCACCCCCATCAAAGGGGGTCTGCAGGTATGGATAGTGGCTTGTCTCTTTGGCCTCCCTCCCCGGAAACTATTGAGAGCTGGTGCTGGCCACAATCCAAAAGGTCTGCTTTCTCCGCATTTGAGTTCCCATGCAAAAGAGGGGCATGGCTGGCCCCCACAGCAGAGCTGCAGCCAGTTTTAGGCTCTTTTGCATTTCACTATTCTGTGGCAGGGTGTTGAGAGCCATTGCTGCCATCCCAACCGTAGGTGGGGTGGGGGGAAGCTCTCTTGTAGAGGAGTTCTCTGTCTCAAGACGTATTGGAGGACTAGAAGGCAAAGACAAAGAAACAGGAATTACTTTCCCTTTTATAGACTCCATCCATAAATCACCTGTAGAGTCCAGACATTGACACAGGAGGTCTGCTAGGAAAGCTACCTCCAACTCCCAAATAAAATGCTTTTTTTTTGCAAAGCACCACAACTAATAGTTAAAAATTAGGTAATTTTTAAACTGCGACACCCATACAGAGTTGTGGTTGTTCAGTCTGAATAGAAGGTGGCTCTGGAGGAACCTTATAGTGACCTTCCAATCTCTGAAAGGGGCTGTCAGAAGGCTGGGGAAGACTGTTCCCATGGGCAGGGAACAATAAGAGGAGGGGTCATGGTTTGAAGTTGTGAAAAGACAGGTTGAGGTTGGACATGAGGAGAAAATTCTCGAATCTGAGGGTGGGGGATTCCTGGAATAAACTGCCTCGAGAGGTGCTGGAGGCCTCATCCCTGGAGACATTCAAGGGCAGTCTGGGTGGGGCTCTGGGCAATCTGGACTGGTGAGTGATGGCCCTGCTTCATGTAGCAGTGTTGGACCAGATGACCTTTGGGGGGTCCTTTGCAACCCAATACATTTGATGATTCATTATTAGTACCTTTCAAAGACAAAGTTTGCTGGTTTTTTACCTTGAAATGTATCAGCTCAGTAAACACATTCCTGCTCATGTCACCATCAATTCAGGCTGTGTCCCTTGGACAGGGGGATGAACTCATTGTCAGAGGCCAGGAAGGAAAAATCAGGAACAGAATACCCATGACAAGTCATGCAGATGTGGAGCTTAGGGACAGGGTTTAGCCATGGACTTGGGACAGCTGGGTTAATGGTTGGACTTAATGATCTTGAAGATCTATTCCAACCCAATAATTCTGTGATTCTATGCATTTCTTCTTTGCCATAGGGCCTCCTGAATGGGAATCCACAAGTCTGTATCATGGATTGGGAGCTGTGTTGTTCATCTGTAAGAAATTAAATAGTAATATTCTTCTGTTTATTTGTTATTAAATAAGGGGAATGTAAAGCAAGGGCAGTTGAGAGTTCGTTTTGCTAGTTCAGATTGAACCAGCAGAGACCTTGCACAGCAACTACCAAGAAGAAAGTTAGGATTAAAGGAAAGCAGTGTGAGGGAGGAGAAAGTTTCCTGTGACCTAAAGCAGAACAGCAAATGGAGAAGACAGCAGGGAGAAAATTCTACCCTCAGAGAGTAAGTTTGCAGTAAATGCAAAACCTACCACCAATGTTTGGCCTCGCTGCTTGCCAATCAGTCAGCAAAGCTGGCTACCAGTAAGGAATGATTACAGCTTTAGTTCTATGATTGCTCCTCTTTACCAGAGAGTGTTCATTAGGAGAAACATTACTATTCCCTTCTTTCTTTTAGCACTGTAGGATGCTACTATGAGTTTTTAGATGAGGGGGAGTGAGGTGGAGGGAAATCTGTGAATTCATTCTGAGGAGGTCTGAGATAGTTGTTCTTTTTAATTAAATCCTTTCAAACTACCTTGTAGTCAACAAGATTCTTTTTCTCCAATCTCTTGAACTTTTTCTAACCAACTATTAAAACTAATCTTGCTTCTAGGCTTGTGAGGCACAGTGGGTGGGAGTGCCTATTACATCAATATTTTATTTTTAAAAATAGCATCTATTTTTAACCCCTATCAAGACCTGTTGTGTTTCCAGCCGCATTCAATACAATAGAGCACTGTTAAATATACCATTGGCATGCAATCAACTCCCATTTATTTTACTGTTGAGTGATTTGTTACACTAGATAGAAACCATTCAATACCATTGACAAACAGCAGACAGTCTATAGCTTGGAGTTACTGGGAGACTATTTCCATAATGAATGAAGGCTTCATTTCTGCTTTATTTCTGGAGGATGCCAGACAGAATTGTGCAAAGTGGAATAACAGCTTTACTTAAGTCTTGCCATGCAGTTTTGTCTAATTACTGCTGACTCGTCAGACAGTAGTCAGTGACCTTCATCAGGGAAGGTGAAACAACTCTTCTCACCTGTTTCTTGCTGACCAAACATCACTGGATAGCCTAGCATTACCTAGAAATGTGAAAAACTAGTAGTGTGTCAGAGACGTGTAGAGTCTAGCTGTGTTTTAGATACAGAAATATTCCTTTCTGTCACAATATTCTAGCAGAAGAATTCAAGGCATGGTGGAACTTCAGCCTAAAGCTGCACCGGGGGAGGTTTAGGCTGGACATTAGGAAGCCCTTCCTCACCAAATGGGTGGTCAGAGCCTGGAATGGACTGTCCGGGGCAGTGGTGAAGTCCCCATCCCCTGATGTTAGGTCCTGGGCTGTGCTGGATGAGCTCAGCCTCAATAATTCTGTGCTTCAGCGTTTTCAGTTGTACCTGTGTTAGGAGGCCTAAGGGTCCACTCCAAAGTGTTGAACAATGTCATGTCTTTTTCCCTGAAGCCATAGCTGAACTGGTACTGAGAGCATGAGTCCTAGAAGGCCTTGCAAGAGAGCTTGAGAAACTGAGCCTGAGAGCCTGCCTGAGACCTGTGCAGCTGAGAGCCTGGGAACCAAGGACACTGTGCTATTGAAGCTAAATACTGACAAGATCCTTTTGTAGTAGTACTGACCAGGTCCCTTGTTGTAGTAGCAATATGTAGCAAACGGGAATCCTGTCGCTAAGGCTGTAGCTGTAATGTTTATATAAACAGAAGATAACTTAGGGTTGCTAGGAAAGATGTAACCTAACCAATCATGAGCTTGGCTTTGCAATATGTATGAACCTTATTATTAACTGTATAAAAGAGCTAGTAGTTTGTAATAAAGTTGGATCTGCTTGATCACATTGATGGTTGTGCAGCCCCTTCTTGCAGCACCAAAGTGTTAATGTTATGTGAAAGTTTTATTCTCATTAATGTATTTCAGAGATCAGACCATGTGTTGTGTAATTTACTCTATGTCTTGTGAAACAGAAAGTATGAAGCATGCTCTTCAGGTAGGGACACTGGCATGCTAATGCACTACTGGCACTAAGGATTGGCTGTCTTTTGATTTGTTGGCTAACCAGCAGTGTTTACATGAAATAGATGAGGCAAAAGAGAAGGTAATAGTACCCTTGGTGAGTTCTCATCTTTGGACTATAATCACCATACAAAGGTCTTTAGCTTAACTTGTACAAAACGTCAACAGTGACTTCTTTGCAATTGGTCCAATTTCCAGACTGTCCTGGGTTAGAATGAAGGTCTGGATCAGTTCTGAGTTGTTGCCTACAATCCAAGCACACCAACCAGCGATCCCTGGGAATTCAACAGGCAATGAAGCAACTTTGCTGAAAAGTTATTGAATCCACAACCAATAAGCAAAGGAAAAATCCTCAAATAAGTAAAAGAACCAAAAAAGCATAACAGAAACTGTGACACAATGCCATTACACACACTCTGAGAGAAATGGAAGACAGCTAACACATCAGGGTTTGGCTTCAGATGAGAGGCCTAGGCAAAAACACATAGTAACTGGAGGGAGAAATTCAGCCATCCCCTCCATCCACAGAACATAGTAGAGTTCCTGAGGTCCTCTTAAATTGTGATGCTTGTGGAAAAGTCTGTTTTCCGGTCTTTTTACACACACCAGCTTCCCCTTTACATCTCAGATTTGTTTCTAACTCCTCTCATTTTGGGAGTGCTTCACAATGGCCAGCAGATCATAGTCATGATCTTCAGGTTGCAACAGCATCTCAGATGCAGGAACACAACAGACACTTCAGAACCCCAGTCTCTTTCTGTTTGCCAAAGGTTTAAGAGATCAGTCCCATCTGCTCTTCTTAGCACAAAACTTCTGGCGAAGCAGTAGGAACTTTCAGAAGCTCACCTTAGCACCATTGTTCTGCCCCACTCATCTTAAGATCTTTCATTTTCTCATTGGCAGCCCCATGGCCCTGTGTTGTCTGAAAAATCAGGCAAATTTTCAGGTGTTTGCTTTTGTGCTTTTATGTTGAAAGAGTGTTTTATTCTGAATCTAGAAATAGTTGTCCTGTCAGGCCCCTGGGCAGTGTCCTGACCCCAGAAGTGATTGGGGGAAAGAGAGTATAAAAGGAGGTGAACTTTGGGATCTTTGCCTTTCTTATGTCTCTTGGCAGACAGAGAGCTCTGACGCTGAGGGGGCCAAGCCCACTGCCCCAGCCCCCACCACTGTCACTGCCCACCTTGAAGTTATCCCAAATCACATGTGTGAGGAATCAGTTAATTTTAATAAAATGTAAAGACTGAAATATATCTGAGGAGAAAAAAGTCAGAACACCAAGAGGATAAAGAGATTTACTGGAAAAACAAGAAGTCAGTAAACAGCCTCATGGGGATCTCTTGATCTGCCACTAGCACAACACAATTAATAATTTCCTGCAATGTGGGCTGTGCAATGGTAGATTGGCTCCCTCTGCAAAATAAACATAAGCCTGGGATTCTCATGGTGGAATTTTTTGGCTCAGCTGACTGATTATCCCCCCAAGGCAAGAGAGACCTGTATATGGCTTGGGATACATGAAGGAGCTAAAGAAATCATCCAACTTCTAGGTCCCATCTTTATTGTGAACATCCATCTACAAGTCACTCTATTATCCAGGACTTAATAATTCTCAAGACTTGATAGCTCTTGGCAGTAGGAGCTGATGTAAGTAAGAATGAGATCTAAAAACTCATGACAGAACTTGAGAGGTAAGACCACCCTTCAGAAGTATTTTCAGGTAATTTTGTTTTGTAAAAGCTTTGGCAGCTTATAAAGGCATTTGTATGGGCCAATTAACAACTTCCAAAAAGATGGAAGAAACTCTTGAAGTAACTGCAGTAGTGGGGAGTTACCTGCTGAGGAAATGCTCACAGCAAACCACATTCAGCATAGTTCTGTGGAATGGATAGAATCACCACCACAGAACAGTTTGGGCTGGAAGTGACCTTCAAGATAGAGTTCAACCTTTTCCTAGCCCTACCAGCACCCTGTCCCTCAACATAACATCTACCCTTCTCTTCAACACCTCCAGGCATGGTCACTCAACTCTCTCCCTGGGCAGGCTGCTCCAGTGCCTGACAAACCCTTTCAGGAAAGAAATCCCTCCTGATATCCAACCTGAACCTGCCCTGGTGCAGATGAAGCTTCAGGACATGTCCCCTTGTCCTGTTATTGGCTACTAGGGAGAAGATACTTCAAATCCTCCTGAATTGCAGATTCCATTAGAAAAATCCCCAAAACAATAACTTTTTGGAAATCGAAGTGTACCTTTATAGTCAGGTGGTGTAAGGTAGGCCTCTGGGTGTAGGGATTAGACAATTTTGGGACCAAAACATTTCCACTTTACGGGTGTCTATGCATCTTTTATCCATAGAATGTGAGCAGTTTAAAAAAAATGATCCCAAAGATCCTTATCTGGGTGTTGTTATGACAACAAATGTTTGGTTTTAAGCTTCTCTCCTATGGAAAAAGCAGGAACTCTTTTCATCATAGTTGTGATAAATAGAGGTGCTTATCATGGCAGGAGAATCTAGTGCATCAAGGCATTGCTGATGTGGGTTCTCCAGAAAGGCAGTGGGTTTATGAGCCTGTAGTTTTAAAAAACCCAGCAAACCCAAGAACCCCTAAAAAGACTGGTTGCAGAGAAGAACTGTGACTGTATATGTGCTATTACGTCACTGAAACGCTTGTTAACTGAGGTGGGGAGAAGCACAGTCTGAATAGGACCATTGGTCATTCTCACTGGAGTAAATTCTGCTGGATTGCTTAATGGAAAATTTGAAAGCCTCATTACAAGAGGAATGACTGAAAAACCTGCTGGTGAGATGATCTTTGGCTGCACAATCACATTTTATATGAATTCATATGGTTTTTCGTTCAAAAATCGTAGCTTGCGAAAGAACAACACAACAAAAATCCCTTGCGCTAGTAATTTCCATTGTTTTCTGCTTAGGGTCAAGTTCAAAGTAGAAGCTGCTGCTACTTATCTTCTCCTTTAATTAGATGATCCTGGAATCAGTAACTGGGAAAACAAACATCAGTGAAAAATACTGTCCACACATAATCCATTTTGGCTGGACAGGAATTCATAACCAGCTCCATTTAGCATCTATCTACTGTTTCTCATTCACTCTTGCTGTCTATCCAGAGCCCTACAGGTTTTTTTTTCCATAGTGATGCTTTGTCTAAAACACTTTCCATGCCTCATTCACTTCTCATCACTTTTCAAGTGTAACAGCTTTCTTTTTTCTTTCCTTGATGTCTGCCTCTGAATTTCTTTCTCCCGATGTCATTAGTTAAGCTGTGTGAATACATTACCAACCAGTCAGCTTCAGGTTTTATTAAGATTTCACTCAAAATGCAGCTTTTCTTCCGAAGTCTGTGGAAATGAGAGCCTGAAATTAAATATTTCACTACGACATTTTGATGTGCTATCCACAAATAGAGCCTTTTAATCTACATGGCAACGAAACACTTGGATGATTAGGAATCGTATTTGTTAACCTACAGCAGCATTTGTTCCTCGTGTACCGTTTTAGACTGCAAGTCAATATATTATGTGTTTGAAATTTTAAAATATTATAATAAAATAAATATTGAAATCTTTTCAATGAGACCTAAAAACATTAGAATTTACAAATAATTGGTGCAGTTTGCTCAGATAAATTAATTCCTGCTCCTCCTCACCTGCACCTCACCCAAAATAAAAAGCAAAGGCTGATGTGGAAACCTTTTTGGAAAGAACCACAGAAGGGTTTTTGTTATAAAACGGGTAAATCAATTGCTATTTTTTTGAACCACTGTGATTTTCACTTCCTCTCTTCAGGCTAACCTTCGGCTAAAGTGCAACGTGTGATCAATGTTTCCATGCAGTAGTCAATTCTTCCAAAGTCCTCACTGCTATTTCCAATTGATCTGCTTGTTGTAAGGACAGGGAAGTGGAGGAGCTAAAATACACCATTACCTCCCTAGAACCTACTACTGAATTGAAAAGAAGTACTAATGAAAATCATCCCTCAGTATTAGATGGGAGCAAGAAGAGTCTGTCTTTTCATTTAGTTTGGCCTTACCAGGAAAAAAACCTAACACCTCACCTTCACTGAGCTCTGCAGGCAACCAGATTACCTCCAATATGAGACATCACCCTTGTAGAGGATCATGTGGTGAGTTCACAGTCTCATTCTGTCCTAACCTTCACATTTATTTGGACAGCTCATCATTGACAAAATATTTTGAAGAGGTTAGATCTAAGGGGAAGAAGATGTTAGGCTGAACTTGAACTTTTCTGATGTTGGGGAATACTTTGCTGTCAAGCAAATTGAGATTTCACTGTTTTTTACTCCTTGAATATGTACGATAGCTAGACTAAAATCTGCCCAAGAAATTTGATGTTAGCACTGTATACGCCATTAGCTGCATGAGCTAGGAGATCATAGCACAGTCAGTATTGTCAGGTAAAAATTATGATTTGAAGGGTAAATTTCCTCTCTGAGAGTGGAAATGGTGGGTGTAATAATTAAATAGGACACCTTTAGCAATATATAATCTACAGTTCTATCACACAACTTCATTATTTCCTCTATAATTAGGATTTTAATCCTTGTATTTGTTCTTCTTAAAAAGCATATTAGCACTGTGAGGCACTCCTACTGATGTATTGATTTATTCGGGGGGTCGTGAATGACTCCCCAGGAGCATTGTAGCAAAGGAGAACGTTCTTTAACACTATCCAAATATTTAGGGATGGAGCAAATATTGTATGGCTTTATTATGAGAAACTGTATTTCACCTATTATCAATGTCACCTTACAGAGCTCCCCGTCTGCGAGGAGGGGAGAAGGATTATTAGAAGTGACAGAACACTTGGCTTTTCAAGGCTATTATGTTTCTGGTAATTATTCCTTCGGAATTTCTCCACACAGTGTGGCTTCCCCTGAAAACCTCCTTTGCCCTGTTAGTCTGGTGACAATTTAAACAAACAAGCTGCTTCCTTCTGTATTGAATTGTAGAAGCAAAACTGCTGTTAGGTTCTTAAAGAAGACACCTAATGCGATTCCTTTTATTTTTTTTTATGTAGGGTTTATTTAGGCAACAGGAGACATGAGCAGGTGTCTTCATGTGGTTTTCCTTTATTTTAATCAGATTAAAAACTCATTTTATGCCTGCGCATGAAGGTTTTTCATCGTTAGAGTTTTTGTAGCTTGTAAAGAGTGTTTAAAGCAGGAAAAATTATCGAAAGCCTACAGAAAAAAATAATGTCTAATGGGCTAACAGCCAGTGTTGAATTTTTTTCCTGTTCACTATATAATTTGGCATTTATCTTTTATAAGAGATGTTGCTGGTTTTAGGCAGCAAAAATTGTTTTCTCTGGGGTTTGCTATTAAAGGTAAGGAAAAGGAATAATAGGAAAGCAGCGTGTATGTTTTATAAATTATGCTCTCTTTTTTCCTAAGGAGAGCTGCACTAGCCTCCAGTCCCATGTGGCCAAGACACATTTTACCATAGGTTTTGTTTATATGCGTCTATTTTTATTTCCATTTTGCCTTGGGTGATGATTACATCACATGTCCAGACCTTAGGCTCAGAAGATTCTTGCATGGAAATGTAGGATGCCCAGGGAGCTGATTCAGTGGGTGGTTATCTTTGGAGTCAGAATTGAACCTATGCCTTGATATATGGCTCTGCAAGAAAATGTTGGAATGGGAGAGGAAAACTGGAGCCTATCAGTAGAGACGCTTGCCATGATGCCAGAACCTGGGCACATGTCAGAGATAGCAGTGAGTTTAATCTTGGGTACTCCCCCACTTTTAATGTGGGGTGTGATTCATCATGCAGGAGAATTTGTTTCTCAGATGCAGAACTTGGTGTGTTTGTGATGAAAGGCAGAGGACTGTATTTCTTAAGGCAGAAAAAGTCTCTAACCACCACTCTGATTCCACACAGTGCCTTTATCATGCAATTACTTCCAGGTCATGGTCATAGTAAGGTGAGAAGAGACCTACAAGACCATCCAGTCCAACCATCAACCCAACCCCACCATGGTCTTGTCAATTTCCTTGAAGAAACTCAAAACCTGCTCATCAACAACTGCTAAAAATAGTATTTTCTGTTAGCAGTGGTTGCTGAGGTGACTCTTCAAAGAACCACAGAATTATTGACGCTGGAAAAGACCTCTGGGCTCATCTGGCCCAGCCCATGACTTAACACCACTACACTGGCCAGACCAGAGCACTAAAGGCCACAGTCAGTTTGTCCTTAAACACCTCCAGGGGTGGGGACTCCATCACTGTCCTGGGCTTCACCATCTCCTCTGGCAGCTTTAGGCCCTGCCCTCTTACCCTGTCACTAGTTGCCTAAGAGAAGACCCTGACCCCCACCTGACTACAACCTCCCTTCAGGGAGTTGGAGAAAAGAAGAATGTCCACCCTGAGTCTCCTCATCAGACTTTCCCTCCAGTCTCTTTCCTGGCCTCATTGCTCCTCTGCACCTGCTCCAGCTCCTTAATCTCCTTTTTGAAGTGAGTGGCCCAGCACTCCCTGTGGTACTCGAGGTGGGGCTTCATGTCTTTGCAGATGCAAGACCAGGCATGGTCACCCAAGTGCTCACCATGCACAGAGGCTGATGAGGAAAATGCTGCTCTTGCGAAAAATATCTGGAGTTTTCACCTTGAAGGAACATCTGTGCTATAGCAAGATGTAATTGTACCCCCATGCTATTGCGAATCAGGTAAACTCAGTTGAAAAATAGATTCAATCCTTGGGAGCTGACATTTAAATACTTTCTTTAGCCACATTTCAATACTTTTTAGAAAGAGTCTTGAGGAGGGCACCTTGATTTAGCACCTCAGACAGTGTCTATGTGAAGTGTGATCCATTAAGATATTATATGTTTTTTTCTTCAATTTAAACTCTTGCTGGTTAGATTGTGTCTGGAGGTATAATAATGATAAATTATTGCTATGAAAATCTTCCCCTGAAGATGAAAAGTTCAGTTCACACCTTTAGCACAACTTTTTTTCTGGAAATAATTATTATGAATCTGCTTGAGGTCTCTCCTTTCACAAAGTGTCTACATTTAGACTCTGTACTACAATGATGTTAAATGCTCAGATACTGCAGCAAGGGGTGCAGAGGGCAGGCTCACAGAGTGATTGACCTGACAGGATATCTGTGTATGATTATATAAAGGAAAACCAGCTTTTTTATCAAACAAAATGTTTGCCTTCACAATAATCTTTCTGATTTAATCTTTCTGATTAAATTATAGTGTAATTCAGGGTGGTTCTTTGCACAGTGAATCGAGTTCTCAGGGTTGTCAGGGCTTCATGAAAGTTAGTGTACTCAAGTCAAATAATCTTCCTCTCGTAGGAAAGAACAGAACTTCTGCCTTATGTTTAACATTTCCACATCTTTGAAAGAGGAAGTGAAGCCAAAAAGTAGATGGTTTTAGGTAAAACACCCTAGTTTTTTGTTGCCACACTGCATATACTAATGAGGTGTTGGAACTAGGACCCAGTCTGTGTTCCCAAAACTGAAAGGGAGTTAATCATGCTCTCTAGCAAAATCATTCTGCCAGCAACACCTCTATGACGGGGCTGAAGGAAGCCATTCTGACTTAATTATCATAAATGGGTAATCAACACAACAACGCAGAAAGGTAAGTCAGAGGACAGAGTGTAACCAGGTGTATTTCTGTCACTGCTGCTTTTGACCTTGATGTTGAATTGTCTAAAGTCTTCCTGGTTTACTGATTACCTCAAAAAAAAGTTGGGTCTAACTGATGCCTTCCCAGTCAGTAACATGGCATTTAGTATGTTTGTCTAGGGGAGGAAATGTGGACATCTGTGGTTCTGAAGAGCTCCCCTGTATGCCAGTTGGCATGGTTTGGTGTGTGGAATAGCAGATTAGCTCCCTTGGTGCTGGTTGCTTAATATCTGTCCACTGACCATTATCCACAAACCTGAAGGGTTCTGCTGTGAATCCAAGTCCTGGAGCTTGCTGTGTGCTTTGCTACAGCACATACTGTGTGGCAGCAGTTTCTATCTGAGGATTCCTTTGAGTTGTACAAAATGTTGTGAAATTGTAGGAATTGCTTCTCTGCACTGTTGGCTCCATTCTGCAGATGCCTCCAGCCAGCTTTTTTTGGGCTGTCACACCTCTTTGCTCTGTAGTTGGTGGCCTAGTTTACCCTGTTGATAGGAAAGGGAAGAGGAGGTGATGGATTTGGCATGTCAGCTTTGGAAGGTAATATATGATGTAGATAGATCAGCCTGACTCCAAACGCCTGCTCAGCAAACTCATGGTAGATGAGACACACAAAAGAAACAGTGAGAAGACTCTCTTCATGTTAGCATCTTCCAAATTAATCTCAGATGAGTCTATGAGAAGTGACAGAGGCTGACAAAGCAGCATGTAATAGATTCTGTAGCTGAAACTGCATTATTTTGACTTCTGTCAGTGCCCTGTAAGAACAGTCCTCTAAAAATATACAGGACGGAATGGGTCATGTTCCATGTGAATAATCAAACACTGCAACTTCCTTTTCTTTTCAATTTTAAGTTTTCTTTCTTTTGATTTTTTTTCTTAGGTAGACTGTAGTAATGCTGTGTCTGAGCATTTTTGCAAGATTTCAATCTATCTGTTCTCCTTCGTGATAAATCCCAGTCCTTTGGTATAAACTCTTGAACTGGAATGAAAAGAGTGGTGGTGGAGGGCAGGCAGGAGACAGCAAAGTTGCTTAAATTAGCAGATTCTGAACTTTATTGCATTTTTGGGGAGACTTGATCACAGTGTAGCTAGAAGCTATGGCACAAAAGCAGTGGGTTTGAATCTCACAAAAGAAAGGACTAAAATTAAGCCTAATTAACTCCCATTTATAAGAAGGGAGGGGGGAAAAAGTAGAAAGGAAAGTTTGCAGACAAACCCTCCTTCCGGACATCACACACTGAGATGTTTACATTTAGAGATGTCTAATAACTAGAGAGTGCTATACATGAGGCCATCGGTGTAAGGCTTAGTGGGTTGAGAAAGAAGTATTTCCTTCCTTCTGGGATCGACTGAACTTCCTTGTTGCATGTATTCACCAGAAAAGACATTTACTTCTTTTTCTGCATGGTCTGATATTCAATAGATCCAGTTTCCCTATAATCAGACCCCTAATCCTCTACTTTTCCCTTCTCCCAACCCAAAGCAGAGGGAATATTTAAAGGGCCTTCATTCCCATACTTTTGCTTTGACCAAAATGCAACTGACTGCTTGGTGGGTGCAGTAGTGCACTTAGTAGAGTAGGGGATATGGTTGGACTAGATCTTAAAGGTCTTTTCCAATCTAAATGATTCTGTAGTTCATTTTTTTTTTAGTGTTCATTTCCCAGATCTCAACTTTTGAAATCAGGCTTGGACACCAAACCTTTACCAATTTCCATTGTGTTTTCAGTGTATCTACCCTTTCTATGAAAATGTGTCCCAAATAAAATGCTAATTATTTTTGCAAGCACATCGCCTCGGATAACTTGTGCCCTCTGGGGTTCAAACTGATAGATCTGTGCATTGTATTTTTTTAATCTTTTCTAATGTTTTAATTTTTATATTATTTTTTTATTTGTATTTGTTTTTTTTTTTATTTTTATTTATTTTTTTAAATTTCATTCAAACTCTCTTTGAACATTTCTGTCATCTGGAAAGTTGAGGTGTAGAGAAATAACCAGAAGGCTCTGAAGCAAAAGGTCTGTTAATATGATTAGTGAGTTCACTTCAGACTTCAATGCCAGTGACATCCTCTTGAACTCCATCACTTGGGTATCTCCTCCACCAAACAAGATTAGGATGGAGGAATGACACAGTTCTGTTTGTCCCTGGACTGTATGTAAGGTTTCAATCCATTATTGCCACAGGTTTGTATTTCTCTTCTCACCTGCTCTGTGTAATTGGTTTTACTCTGGAGTGTGCCCTATAAACAAAGATCCTGAGTGTGTTTGTTACAAAAGGACTTCAGATCTGCATTAACAATAATTTATAGGCTGGAGCTGGCACTTAGCTACTCCCACAGCTGATGGAGCCCAATAGAGTGGAACTCAGCTGGTGACGCAGCTCTTGAGTTGTATCGTGCTGAATTTTCTGTGCAGTTCTTTTATTAAACAAATATTGCTGCTGAAAAGTAAAGTGCTCATCTACTTCCCACTGAGCACGTTTAAAAAACATTTTCCTCCATTGCTCTAAAGTCTGGTTGTGAAAAACCACGCAGTTCTTCCCACTGCGATCTGTTTTGCAGAAGTAGCCTGTTAATTGAGGATGTTTTTCGGGACTGCCAAAAGGTCACTGCCATCAATTGTGGAGAATATTTGTAAAGAAGAAATCTTGCCTATAAAGCAATGTGTCCCGAGTTGTCCAATTTGTTTGCTGAAATAATGCCA
This sequence comes from Upupa epops, assembly GCA_013397515.1. NCBI lineage: Eukaryota > Metazoa > Chordata > Aves > Bucerotiformes > Upupidae > Upupa > Upupa epops. Next base: position 74,018 of record VZRI01013425.1, read on the forward strand.
TGCACATGTATTGATTAATCAATCCCTGTTGTCTGTTTGCTGATTATATCAAGAAGTCTCTTAATGTAATGGTGTGTCCTGTATGGAGTTGGCTGAGGGTAATGCAGTGCAGGGATACTAATTTCTAGTGTGGTGTTGAGCCGCGGGAGATGATTTTTCCAGGACAGACCGTATTTGGATTGGAAACATGAATAGTAATGACTGAGTAAGGTCAACACAGACCTTTTTTCTGGGTTGATCCCATTTGTAAATCATTACCTGATGTATTCTGCTCAACAGCCCTAATGTTAGGCAATTACACTGCATTCGGGATGTATAATGCATGAATGTAATTGAGCAAAATCAAACTCATGTTCCATGCCAAAGGAACCGACTGTGGAGCAGCTCGAGATAATTCTTAGGCTATATTTAAAAGTGTAAGATTTGGCTACTTTTTAGGATTGTGAACAGAAACCTGAGCATGTTATAATTAATGTCTTTATATGCTTCATATAATCAAGGGGTTTACCCTGTCAGAAATCTGCGTGCGATTTGTAGGACGTAGCATAGTAACGTCAAAAGTAACGCACATAGGATATGTTGGCAGTTGTGGTGTAATTCTCATTATCTCTGTTGGCATAAGAGCGTCACTTCCACTAAATAATCTGCCTTCTTTTGATGTGGCTCACTGATTTGTTTGTGTTCTTTTGTGCTGTGGTTGATGTAAATGAACCACATTCAACGGGCTCCCCTGCTCACTTTGTTGCATATTTAAATATTCAAAAAGATCTTGAAAATCCATTATCACTCTGTGACAGAAAGATGAGAAAATGGTGTGAAAAACTCATAAACAGGTAGAGCTGGAACGTATCTATGAATTCACTTCTGACAGGTGTAAGATAGCTCAGATTTAAGCTGGAATGTGTGTTGGGATTCATCTAAAATAATTTTACTCCATTTTACTAGTGATGCTTGGTGTTAGTATTACAAAGCAATAATGTGTTTTGTAAAGCTCATGAATTTTCCAATAAATGAGTACTTGATGATCATAGCATCTGCTGCTAAGACTCAGTAGGACTGGGGAATCAAAGGGAGAAGCACAAGAAAAACAGAAATATTTTCCCATTAATCCTTACTCCAGTATTTAAAGTGCTAATGTGCTGCTTTTTGCTGTATAAAACACTAATAATGTGATTTAGAGCAATGCTGATCTGACTGCGAGTAGCAGAATGGGAGGAATAAAAATCAACCCTAAATCTGCCAGAATATAGCTCCGTTTGTTTTACTCGTCTACATGAAAATTTACTGTTACCTATATAAGAGGTATTCAAATATAAAACAAGAACTTCAGTGTCAGGAATTATTTCTTACTTTTTTAGGAAAAATCTAGTACCACATATCAAACAATGTCAGGCTTAACATCAGCAGCATGTGCCATGCAGACTGGGTGCACAGTGGCTTAAGAGTAGCCTGAAGAGAAGGCTTTGTGGGTGTAAATCGATGAGAAGCTCAAATTGAGTTGGCAGTGTGTTCAGGCAACTCTGAAGGCTATGTCCTGGGATGCATCAAGAGGAGTGTAGCTAGCAGATCAAGAGAGGTGATTCTTACCCTCTGCTCTGTGTTCAGTTCTTGTGTCCCCAGCACAAGAGGGACATAGGTCTGTTGGAATGAGTCCAGAGGATGGCCAGGAGTATGATCCAGAGGCTGTAGCACCTCTGCTATGAGGACAAGCTGAGGGAGCTGGGATTGGTCAGCCTAGAGAAGAGAAGGCTTCAGGGTGACCTTATAGTAGCCTTCCAATATTTTAAGAGAAAATACAGGAAGGCTGGAGAGGGATTTTTTTTAGTTACTAGAGTGTCCAGTGATAGGACGAAGAGAAAGGGCTTTAAACCGAAGGAGAATAGGAAGAAATTCTTCATACAAAGGAGGCAACACTCTGGAATAGGTTACCCAGAGAGGCTGTGGGTGCCCCCTCCATGGACATGTTCAAGGCAAAGTTGGATGAGGCTTTGAGCCACCGGGTCTAGTCAAGAGGCACCCCTGCTCAGGGAGGTTAGATTAGAGGATCTCTGAGGTCCCTTCCAACCTCAGCCATTCTATGATTCTGTGTCTGCAGTGCACTGTAAGAACTGAACAATGGTTTTACCAGAAAGGTATTTACAGCCCCGCACCCAGCTAACACATCCACAGAGAAAGAGAATGTAACAGCTCTCCTTGAAAATGTGAATATATATAGTGATTCTCAGTGCCTTCTGGAGTGTGAATTCAGCTCTGCTGGTTCTGGAACTCTAATGTTCAACACGTGGCCACCTGCAGTTTTACCATGGTAAAATTGGTGTGCCTTTCCCTAGGGAAAAATTGAGGTATTGTAGATGTTTTCTGCTCTGCTTATGCTACGTAGATTAGCCCTAAAATGCATGACATGCAATTTACATCCAGACAAGTTTTATGGCACTGGCACAGCTGCCTTAAAAGATATCATACGGCAAATGTTAAACTCGTGTAGGCAGTGTTGGAAATACAACCTGTTTGTTTTGCTTTTGCACTGGGGCTTCATCTTCAAATCAGTGCCAGTCAAAAAACTCAGCTAGCTTCTCACACTGGGAATGCCATGATCCTATCCCATCCTTTCATCCTAGGGAAGCTGAGGTGCTGAAACTGTTTGTGTAGTTCTGCTATTGTTACCAGGATAAAGCATCAACACCTCTGTACAGGAAAGAAATACTCTCTCTGAGGGTTTCCAGTAAGGACTAAAAAATAACAAGTGGAATAGTGTCACTAAAACACCCCACCATGTGTTGTTACCAAAAAATCCTCCAGTGTTTAAATGGGGACTTAAAATTTACATGAAATAACCCTTCAAGTTGGTTTACAAAAAAACCCTCATAGAAGAGTGAAATAAAATACTCCTTCAGCAGCCCAAAGGCTATAAATTCAGTGTCTTAAACTCAAGTAAATCATGAAAAAAACAATGTTCTCTATGATATACACTGAGTAGTTGCCATAATTCTTTTCAAAAAAGATTTGGGTTTTATTTCATTTTAACTATTTGTCCCTGCTTTTTCTTATATAAGAGTTGAACTCACTGCATTGATCTATTTAGCTGCTCTTCTCTTTCTTTTAACTGTGATGCTGGTCCATTATGCCCTGTTATGTCACTGCCTTGACAACAAGAGCAGTTTGTTCCACATGGGCAGCTGCAGGAGATTTCCCAGCAGTTACTTTCAGCATCACCCTTGACTTCAGTGGCTGTGAAGACAAAGAATAGTGTTGTAAAACAGCTCCTGGAAGTGGATGCATCTCTGTCTCTGTACCTAGGTAATATCTACAGCCATTAGACTGGCAAAGGCACTTAGTGAATTAAAATACTTTACTCAAAATTAAAAAGTACCTGAGGGGGGGCTACAGGAAAGCTGGAGAGGGATTTTTATTTTAAGGGTCTCTATTTATAGGATAAGGGGGGATGGTTTCAAGCTAAAAGATGACACATTTAGATTGCAACTTAGGGTGAAATTCCTCCCTATGAGGGTGCTGAGGCTCTGGAAGTTTACGGCTACTCCATCCTTGGAAGTCTTCAAGGCCAGGTTGGATGGGGCTCTGGGCAACCTGGTCTAGTGAGAGGGGCCCCTGCCCATAGCAGAGGGTTGGGACTGGATGAGTTCTGAGGTCTCTTCCAACTTCAGCCTGCCTGTGATTCATGCTCATAATCTCAGTTTCTCCTCTTATTGCTTTTCCATGTGAACATGACTGATGGTCAGGCTGTTCTCCTTAGTGCACTCTGCTGTAGGCTGGAGTAAAATTTGCTTCAGTCCAGGGCCATTTACAAATGGGAATTCAAGTGTGCAGCTATCAGCTCCAGTTACTCAGTTATAAGACATTAGAGAATCTCTGAGCTCAGTGCCACAGGTGACAAACACTGTTATGTGTGTTGCCAAATGTGCAGTAAACTGTCCCTTGAGCAGAGCCTGGCTCCTTCTTCTTGACATCTGCCCTTTACATATTTGTAAACTTTAATGAAGTAACCTCTCAGTCTCCTTTTTTTTTTTCCCCCAAGCTAAAGAGACCCAGCTCCTTCAGCCTTTGCTCATCAGAGAGAAGCTCCACTCCTCACATCAGCTTTGTGGCTCTGTGCTATACTCTCTTAAGCAGCTCTGTGTCTTTCTGGAACTGAGGAGCCCAGAACTGGACACAATATTCCACATGTGGTCTCACCAGGGCAGAATAGAGGGGCAGGAGAATCTCCCTCAGTCTAGTAACCACAGCCCTTCTAATGCACCCCTGGATGCCGTTGGCCTACTTGGCAATGAGGGCCCATTGCTGGCTCATGGCCCTCTTGCTGGCCACCAGGGCCTCCAGGTCTTGCTTTGCTCCCCGTCATATCAGTCATAAACCTATACTGGTCCTGGGGTTGTTCTTGCCCAGATGTCAGACTCTGCACTGCCCTTGTTGAAAACCATTCCATTCCTCCCTGCCCAGCTCTCCAGCCTGCCCAGGTCCTGCTGAATGGCAGCACAGCCCTCTGGTGTGTCAGCCACCTCTCCCAGCCCTGTGTCATCAGCAAACTTTAGGGTCAAGTCAAGGTAAAAAAATCCTGTATTTTAAGTTTTCAGACTTGTGACAGGGGGCAGGAGGCAATGCTTTGAATAAAGTGAATTATTTGTAAGCAAGTTATTAATTAAAAATATCATATAAGTGGCTCAAATTTTGAAGAGTATTAAACAACCACCATCTTCCATGGCCACATTTACAGAGTGTGGTTGTGTGTGAAGAGATTCTAATGCAGATTTCTAAGGTCTAACTCTTGCTCATCTCACCTGTCTTGATGTCTTTCTGAAGTATCTCATACACAGTATTAATGGAGACAGGGCATGAGATCAGCCAGTGTCTGCTCTGGCTCGATACAGTAATCTGGGTTTTTTTTTCCATTTTTTCCAAAGAGTTAATTAAACCTAAGTGACACAAGAGATTATTTGCATCATAGTTAAACCCGTCAGGTTTTGATGAGACAACAGCCTGAGTCTGACATATTTTTTCTGCTTCTAGTTCATCCCCACATAACCTCAGCAAGCAAAGTTGTGAGTCAGATCTGAATCAACAGTAGCAGTAGATTTATTGATCTCTTTTGTCAATACCTTTGGCCAGCTCCTGAAAGAACTCTAATTATCATGGAAAACAAAGTCCTTGTGAATGGCCATTGCCTGATTGATTAGTTGCTACTCTTCTACCTTGCAGTCAGAAGACTAAGGACTCTAATTCTGAAGTTCAGCCCTTTGAACAAGGTGTTTCAATACAGATTGGTCTTTCAGAACAACTCCCAAAGCACCTGAAACTTCCAGAAGTGGAATAATTTTCAAATTCTCTTTGTTATATCAAGATATTGATATCAGAATAGGACATTGGTAGTTGCTTCACCGAGGCATGATTTTGGACAGGAAGAGATCTGATTTCCTCCAGTAATTTCTTCTATGCTCTACTTATGCTCTGAACCAGCAGCACAAATGGTTTGTTGGATAAGAAAAAGAAGATAGATAATTACTTACTAAGTGCTTGAGTGTCGACTAAGCCAACCAGACTTCAGAAACATATGCAGGTCGAGAAGCTTAGGAGAGCATCTGCCATGTTATTTCATTGCACAGACTAAAAGGAAAGAAAAATCTCATTGCAGGGACTTTCTTGAGGAGCTCCAATAGCTCAATGAAGTGATTTTTAGTTGTTCCAGACTGTCTTTCTAGACTTGCATGTAGGGCGGGATTGTTTATGCTTCTAGCTGCAATGGTTTTTCATGAGCCTATTAACTCTCTCAAAAATGAAGCACTGTAGGCTGCCTGAAAGTCTTGTTTCAAGATAAGGATAGCAAAAAACCCCATGGACTTTAATTGGATATGTCAGAAGTTTAAATCATGCTACTGATGACAGCAGAAAGTTGAATTCTCAACTGGCCTTGCCATTAGCAAGTAATTTTTTGTGCTGCTGACACAATAAGGATAGAAATCAGGCAATGAAGCAGAATTGTTAAATACCTGTGGGTGATTGACTAGGTTTCATCTCTGGTTTGGGGACATAGTTAAGCTCCACTTAGAATAAAGAATACTCAGGAGAAACGTCACGACGTCTTGTAAATCCACTGCAATATCAACTGCAGTAGAGGTTAAAATGGATTTATTCCTAATTTATGGCACTTATTAACATCTTTTAAAAGGTTCACCTTGACTTGGTGAGAGGTACAGTGTAGGATAAAATAATTACTTATAGAATCAGAATCCTCTTTCAGCATCAGAGCTGCTCTCTGTGTCAGTCAAAACATTACATGAGGAGTCAGATACTCTTCATAAAGCAATAAAATGGGGTAAGTGCAAGTATAGGGATTCTGAATTGTCAGCTCTTCTGGAGATCATATGGATCAGTCTCTTTCATCCTACAGGAGAGAATCTTACCACCCCACAATGGATTATTCCAATGGGGGGCCACACTCAGAAGCCTCTGTGTTGAGAAGAGCATCTCTCTGAAGGCTGGGGTGCTGCTAGGGGAAAGTTACATGATGATAATATTGCCTAAACTAGTCGCCAAGTATTTGTGTTGAGCTCAGAGTAGCTGCAGACCATTGGGATGCAGTTCTGGTGAGCTCAAAAATCATCCAAGTGCTTCTGAAAATGACACCACAGAACCACAGGATTATTAATTCAAGCTGGAGTTTGTGTGCATAGCCCATAAATCATGCTCCCTTTCTTTAATGTTTTCTGCTTGATCTAATCAATACACTTTCATAGCCCCCAACTCTACAGGTATTTTACCAAATAGAGCAGTAGAACAATTTTGGTCACAAAAGAATGTTTCATGTGTGAGGAAGGAATGTTCTACTTCATTGAATAGGAAAGATTTGCAGTCAGGTTATACCCAACTACTTATGTACAGCTCATTAATGGAAAAATGGTATGCACACCGTTAATGACTATAAATCGGATGTTTGTGGCTCATTCATTTCACCTTCACATGAGGCATCTCCCTCTCTCTTAGGTTACTGTCAAAAACGACCATTTATTATATTGATGGGATTTTTTATAATTAAAATGTGTCTGTTTTACACAAAGAAAAGCTTTCTCCAGTGATTAGCATGGTTTTTTTCAACTACTATTTTTATCTTAACATCACTAATTGTGTTGATGTCTTCAGAGTGTCCCAGAATCACACACAATCATTGAGGCTTTAAAAGATATCTAAGATGATCAAGCCCAGCCCATGACATAACATCACCCCATCAGGCAGACCAGGGCGCTAAGGGCCACAGCCAGACTGTCCTTTAACACCTCCAGACACGGGGACTCCACTACTGCTCTGGACAGTCCATTCCAGGCTCTGATGACCCTTTCCATGAGGAAGGGCTTCCTAACATCCAACATAACCATCCCCTCACAGCTTCAGGCTATGCCCTCTTGTACTGGTGCTGGTTGCCTGGGAGAAGAGCCTGACCCCACCTGACTACAACCGCCCTTCAGGGTGCTGTAGAGAAGGAGAAGGTCTCCCCTGGTCCTCTTCTCCAGGCTAAACACCCCCAATTTCCTCAGCATCTCCTCATCAGACTTTTCCCTCCAGTCCCTTCCTCAGCCTTGTTGCTTTTCTGGACCTGCTCCAGCACTTCATGACCTTTCCTGAAGTCCCAATTTATTTAAAAATTTATCTGAAACAGTTATTAATGGAAATTAGTAGATTATTAATTAGATAATGCCTTTTTCTTTTAAGTTACAAGTCTGTAAGCTATTTTTCCTGACTTGCATTTGGGCTGTGGACCTGGCAGGGAAGAAATCTCTTTGGTGATGTGTGATGCTCAGTACACAGGAATGGACTTGGGTGGATACTGAAGCAAGGTTGGGAGCTCATGTCAGGAGCTACACGCACAGCAGAAGGACAGTGGTGGTCATCCTTATTAATCAAACCTTTGTAGGAATGAGGGGAAAGCAACTGTGCAAGAGGGGCTGGTGTAGCCTAATTGGGTAGCACCCTTGAGGTCAAACTGCACCTCACAAACTGCCTCTGCCCTTTAAATTCAAAGCTTGTCCCAATCCCTAGAATTGGAAATATGCTTTGATCCCTAATGTAAGGTTTGAATGGTCTGTAATGGTAGTCCTGGTCTGTGCTGGTCATCAGGTAGATGGTAGTGGATGGGCTGGGATGCTGCAAGGGATACTTCCTCCCTCACAAAGCACTGCAAGGCAGAATTTTCCTGTTGGCCCCTGGAAATGAAGGTGACACAAAGCCAAGGCTCAGTCACCATCCTTACCGTCCTGGATCTGAGGCAGAGCTTGTAGGGCTGGGTTCTCCAGAAGGTTCCAGAAGCTTCCCTAGGTTTATAATGGTGGGATGAGGGATAATGGATTTAAACTGAAAGAAGGAAGAATTAGATTGGCGTCAGGAAGAAGTTCCTGACTCTGAGTGTGGTGAGACACTGGAACTGGTTGCCCAGGGAAGTTTTGAATGCTCCATTACAGGAAGTGTTCAAGGAAGGGATTCTGTGCAGCCAAGTCTGGTGAGAGGTGTCCCTGCTCATGGCAGGGGAGTTGAAACTAGATAATCTTTGAGTTGTCTTCCAACTGAAACCATTCACTGATTCTTGGCCTTTACCAATGCGGACTGAGAGCATCACTTTGAAAAAAACCAGAGAATCAGCCATTGTAACCCCTTTTTTTATTTACATGATGACAAGGCAGCAAAATGCATTGACGCGATGCCTGAGTGGCTGGGCTTCAGCAGAAGCAGCAAACTGCTCACATCGGCCTCATGCTCCCTGTGAAGTATGTTTTATTCTGGCTTTTCTGATGCTAAAGGCTGGTTCTTGGAGCTGCCTGGCCAGTATCTTGGGGGAAGCCTCTGGCCAGAAGATCCACAGGGGTTCGGCAATGGTCAGACACCCCAGCTGATTTCAAACATGGCAGCGTTGGCTACATGTGGAGAGGGAGGGAAAGAAAAATCCTGACCACCCCAGTGTGCTGGTGAGGAAAAAAAACACTGGAGGGCTGTTGAAATAGTCCAGGGATTAGCACAGAGTTACTGTGTTTAGCACAGGTGTTTCTGTAGCTGTGACACATTAGGAGAATTTACGGTGTTCAGTGACTCACATGTTCTCCCATGTAGCTGGGTAGTTTATTTTACTGGGCTGCAGTACAAAGTGAGGAGGAACACCTGCTGGTGTGTTGCTTTTCCTGTAATGTCTGAGCTTTGGGGCCTTTGTTTAATCTAGATGTGCTTCATTTTGGTTTTTTGTTCCTTTCCTGAAAACATTAAAATAAAACATTTTAACACTAATTGTTTACAAGGAAACAGATTTCACCAGAGACGCGTCGAAACGTTCTGTTCTCTGCCGCTGTGGACCTGAGTGCCATCAGCTACTGTCACTAGGAAAGTTACAGGCCTGCCTCTCAGAGCATTTACAGACTCAGTTCCTTCTGTTGCTGATCAATTCCATGAGGACAGCCAAAAAATGTGGAGAGCTGGGTATTGAGTGCTGATGGGTGTCCTGTGCTGTCAACTCATAAAGGTTGTCAAAATTGTCTATCAAATAAATATTTCTAATGACAAATTTATATACATGAATGTAATAATATACAATAACAAATGTTAATATAATAATATTCTGTAGTGAAATTGTAGTTACACATTACAATATAATAATTATAAATAATGTTATTATATATAATAAATAATATAGTATATAATATAGTATATAAATACATATAGAAATTTACAATAAATACATAAATATAAATATAGCTTAGAAAACACACTGATATGTTGAACATGAAGCTGAACTACATGTGTATCATGTAAAAAATCTATAGGAAATAAAGTGGATTTGGGGAGGAAGATGAAATAAAAATAGATGACTTACCACTTGGAAATGGAGTAGCTATGGGTTGAATTCCCCTGGGCTTTGTGTCCTCTTGTTTTGGGGGTTTTTTTGTCTAATTTCCAAGATCAGGGATTTTCTTTTAATTTTCTTGACTCTATCAGTTGTCTTGAAGCAGTTAGGGATATTCAGCACCTTATTCTATTAGATTGCATGGAAGCTGGACCAGATGTACTGACTCAAGTTCTCTTGATTCATGAAGATCTAAGAACGTGTTATCTGTTGATAGGGCCAGAAACCTAGAGGGATTGTTTACAGGCTTCTGTAAGTGCATATGTAAGAATAGCGTATAGGGGACAGGCAGGCACTTGTGTTCAGATGCATCCCACATATGCTCAGTAGTCTGATTTATATGAAAAATGCCTTTTATGGAAAAATGCAAATGGGAAGGATTTTATCTATTAAGAGAGAGGTTTTCATGAGGTTGTTTTTTTTTTGGGTCTACAAAGCAAGAGGAAAACATCTAACAGATGAATCCTACATTAATGGGGAGAAGAGTCATATATTAAAGTCGTTATGTCTTTTTAATGATGCAGTTGTGAAGGATATTCTTGTTGCATTTGTAATTAGAGGGCAGAACAGATGGTAAAGGCTTGTTCTAAAGAAATGTGTCTATTAAAATTAGACACATTGCTAAAGCAATTGTTTGCTCTAAGGGGATCTCTTAGCTGTTGAAATGCTTGGTGTGATGATGTGTACTCAGTCGTCACAGGAGCACACACAGGGTGTGTGTACATATACACACACACGCCCCCATCCACACTGGTTATATACCTCTAAATGTCACTTATTGTGAAGGGAAAATGAAGACTGCTTCTAGAAAAAGCTTTCTGTGTGGGTAGGCAAGACATGCTGTTGGATAGTTTCGGATAGTTTTCTTTGCTCAAGTGCACAGATTAATTTATCAGATGAGGGTCTGCAAAATAGGATGCAATGCAAGATAATGACATCATTGTCTTATTACTTGCTTTATTTTTAGTCAGATTCTTGACCTATCATTTTCTTGTTTATAGATTTATCTTATATTTTGAGATCAGGAGATACTTGTGTTGTCAACCATTTGTTTCACACCAATGGTAATGTTTTCCAATAAAAGGCTTGCAATGGGCTGATATTCTCTCACCATTACAGACATATGAAAATATGAAAGGCACAAGAGAAGGTGATCATAGTTCTTATAAATAAGCTGTTGGACGTACAAAACAAAACTATTCTGATAACTTTGTATTGTCTTTAAATGGGTTCCATGCAACATCACCAAGTGAATTCAAGGGGTGAACACTCATCTCTGATCTCTTTATATTTTTATATCTTGACTTGAAAGCCCATCCTTAATAAGAGGTATAGAGGAAGCTCCTTAGGGTGTTTCATTTCAAACATCAAGTTTCAGCATATTTCTATGTCAAGATGTGAAGCTTTAGGTTGGAGAAGAGACTGAGGTTGCACATTCTTAAGATCACAATGGTTCCATACAGAGCAAATACAGTTGCTGTGATATTTCCATCACGCTGCCAGTTCCAACCAGAGGTGGAAGCTAAGAAGGCCACAATAAATGTTGAGCCCATACACTCAGGAGGAGAAATCAGCTCATTGCATTTTTTAAAAACAGGATTTGACAGGCAAATGACTAAATATATTTCTTTAGTGATCCAACATTTCTTCTTAACGAGGCAAGTTGTCATTGACTCTGCTTGTTGTCTATAAATTCTGACTGACTCAATCTTCATAATGTCAGACTGGTCAAAGACATCAGTAAATTGCATGAATAAAACATAATACTTGGTAATTGTCCTGAGCTGGGAACATACTGTAATGTCGTTTGTTCAACAGCTTTCGTCCAAAACAGCATTTCCTGAATTGGCTATCGCTTTTACTTTCCTAAAATGGGTACCATAACCTCTGTAAGCACTTTATCTACTTCAGTTGTATGCATTATGTAGTTTACAAAGGCATTTCAGCTAAAGGCTCACCTGATGAAAGCACAGCAAGGACATTATCTGGCAAATCAAACCATCAACACAGTTTTCTATAAGGAGGGTTGACTCTTGACTTGGAACCAACTACGCTAGAATCCCATTTTTTTCTGCATGTTCTTCACATGTTCAACTATGTCCTACGCATTTAAAGGCTGGATTCTGGCTTTGGGGACATATCTAGAATCATGAGTGCATTATGCATTAGGATGGCCTTGAGATAATTAAAGTTAATTCCTCTGGTTTACGTTCTTATTTATTAAAATATAAATTAAATTAAAATAAAATGAAGTAAAATAAAGTAAAATAAAATGAAGTAAAATTAAATGAAATAAAATAAAATAGATGTATAAAAAAGTTATTTTCTGTCAAGCATTAAGATGATTGAAACCCTCTTCCAAACAGTTAGGAAGGCAATTTTTAGCCTCAAATGATAGAGAAAAAAGCAAATTCATCCTATAAGATCCAATTGCAGCTATTTCTGACTGTGCTTTCTGCTCTGCACCTGGAATGTTTTTGCTTGCCATATACTTAAATGCTTCACTGTAATGTACATACGCGCTGGTTGTACAAGTATGCCTCAATGCATTCCTTCTCAGTCAGGCGGAAAAAGAAAGGCAGCCGAACCTCAAAGAAAAGAAATCAAAGCTTAAATAGATAGCTGAGGCACACTTTCTAGCTGAAGGACCTTTGCACATTGGAAATGCACCGCGAAAGCAAGTTCTGAGTTGATGATATTCAGCTCATTTTGCTGGACCAGCAAATGCAGCAAGTGCCTGATCAAATTCCAGCAGTTCATCCAATATTTGGGAAGAAACATATAATCAGTGCACAACCTGCAGTGAGGAGGAAACATGAACCTAATACCAAAAGAACAGCTTTATTAGAGAGAGCTGCTCAGCCAGATGGAAGAGCCATTGCTTTCTCCTTATGTGTGGTTTTCGCACCTCTGTAAATTTCCTTCTGCTGATTCATCTCCTAGTCTCTGGGCAGGTTCTTTTGGGGTCTAAATCAACCTAGTCCTATTCATTTGTGTGGCATAGGCTTCAGTGTTCAGCCTGGAGAAGAGAAGGCTCTTGGTGGGACCTGATAGCGGCCTTCCAGTCCCTGAAGGGAGCTACAGAAAGGCTGGAGAGGGGCTGTTTACGAAGGCCTGAAGTGGTAAAACAAGGGGCAGTGGTTTCACTTTAGAGAAGGGCAGATTGAAATGAGCTGTTAGAAAAAGGTTCTTTAGCAGGAGGAGGCTGAACACTGGAACAGGTTGCTCAGGGAGGGAGTTGAGGCCCCATCCCTGGAGGTCAAGGGGAGGCTGGACAAGACTCTAGGCAACCTAGAGGATGTCTCTGCTCCCTGCATGGGGGGTTGGACAAGATGACCTTTGGAGGTCCCTTTCAATGTGGATGATTCTACAAACAAAGATTACCTCAGCCTGAGGAATACTTTGTTTTCACCCAAAATATTTTTTCTGGTTAACCATAGGCCACAAAAATTAGAAATGTTTATATAAAAAAATCAAGTAGATATGATGAAATCAGCTTAATCTCCTGCTCCTTCCCCATAAAATGTAGTTTAAAGTAGGATAAATGCACAATCTTTTTTATTCTGGAACAAGTATTTAGGATAGGTATCCAAAATATCTGGTATATAATGTCTTCCATTCAGTGTCATTATTATTAAACCACCTAAAAATAATAATTATCTTACTGTTGCAGCTAGCTTGACACATCCATGTAGGAGAACAGATGCTTCTGAGTTTGCAGAATAAAGGATGAGGAATAGGAAAGATCTTTACTAAAATAAATGGTGTGATCAAGCAATGGCATTTGACTCAAGTGCTTCTCTTTCACCTTTAGTTTCTATGCTCACTCTGTCTAGCAAAGTATTTCACTAGAAAACTGTGTCTCCGATGCTTCATTATTGGAGATGAATTAAGTATTATAAGAATGTTTTGATCGATAATAAATCTGGACTGTGTTCAAGGCTCAGATAAGTCACTGTGGTTTCATTATTTTAAAGCATTAGACAGGGAGAAAAAAATAGATTAGATTAGAGAGTAAATAAGCAATTAGTACCCTAAATAACTAGAACTGAGCCAGTGCTTGCTGAATGAGAGTGGTTTCAGTGATTTCAGACATCACCCTAACTTAGAGATGGGTTAAATTTGTTTGTGCTCTGGTTTCCTAAGATTTTCCTAAGGAACACAGAACTGTTTATTCTTTTTCTTATTATATGCTGCAGAGACCACCTAGATCCCAATTTGACATTTGAAAATCAATTTTGAAAATCTATTTATATATCTGTATGTTTAAGAAAACATAGAATACATTGGGTTAGATGTGATCTCCAAAGTTTATCTAGTCGAACATCAAGCAGGGCTACTACTTACCAGACCAGATTGTCGAGAGCCCATCCAGCCTGACCTTGAACGGCTCCAAGGATGGGGCCTCCACCACCTCTCTGGGCAGCCTGTTCCAGGGATCCCCCACCCTCAGATTCAAGAACTTTTTCCTCAAGTCCAACTTCAGTGTGCCTTTTCTCAACTTCAAACCATGACCACTTGTCCTGTTGCTGCATGCCCTATTGAACAGTTCTTCTCCTTACAGGCTTTTAAGCTTTTTCCTCCCATTTTCTCCTCTATCTACTACCCTGTACTTAGCTCCACCACATCACTCAGAGTTCTGTAGATGATAAATGGTTTAGTAATACAGCAGCCATTTGCTTAGTTTTCAAGTATTTTTACCATGTTTAGCAAACTCCTGATCATGTATTTGCAATTCTGCAGGTTTTCAACTGAGGAAAACCACTAGGGTTAACATGTTCTTGAAATGCTGCAAGAATTTCTGCAATAGCTCAAACAATATTATGTCAGTAGTTTTTTATTTATATGTAGTGTAAAGTGGGGGCCAGTCACTAGTCCAACTTTTGGGGTTTTAGTCAGTAGAATTAAGGAAAAAGCAGTCTCATTTGGGCAGGTAGAGAAACAGAAAAAAGAAGAGTGTGATTCTTCTGGTTTCCTTTGGAGAGGTTTCCCTTGAAACTACTGAGATTTCAAGTGGCAGCTGCTGAACTGGGGAAGTGCCCAGGACAGCAGTGTTGGGACTAGGTGATCACATGAGAGAAAAGTCAAAGGTCCACGATAAATGTAATTTCTAACAACATTTTACAATTTCCCCTGTCACAGTCAATATCAGTAATGTATAGATGTGAGTGGTAGCACCATGGATAAAGCTGGGTAACAACATGGGTAAAGTTGGGTAACAACATGGGTAAAGCTGGGTAACTCCATGGTTAAATTTTCCTTCCCCAGCAGGAATTGCATCTGTTAATTTGTACAGAAGAACAGGGACCCCACCAAATTAATGCACATGCTCTAACTGCTGAAAATTTGATTTAAAAATCAACAGGATTGATCCATTTGGACCCTTTTTTCCCTGAAAAGCTATGCTGTGCTTTTTGTTGTGCTGGCAACGTGCTGAGCACTGAATCAAGAGGACACATGGGGTAATAAACCAATGGTGCTACTTCGATAGGTACCAATAAATCACTGTCACAGGCATCTCTGAAAGCCAACTCCAGGCTAACCTGGCTTTTGATTTTTGGCTATTGACTTCTTTATCAGCTTTTCCATTTCATTATTTTTTTTTTCATTTAGCCTCTTGTGAAGTGGCTCCTTCTACAGTTTTCCTCTTCATCCCCCTTCCTTCATTTTGTCATCAAGGCTCTTAAATACCTTTTAAAAATTCTCTTACATTGTTGTTTTGTGCCAAGGGTCAATGGAGGAGATGCCTTG
The DNA here is from genome assembly GCA_013397515.1 of Upupa epops. NCBI lineage: Eukaryota > Metazoa > Chordata > Aves > Bucerotiformes > Upupidae > Upupa > Upupa epops. The sequence goes on from VZRI01013425.1 coordinate 89,658, forward strand.
TACTACCACAGACACTAAAAAGTCTGTGTGTAGTGAGTACTTGTCAGAATTTGTGATAAATGAGGGGAAAAGTATGATATTTTTCTTTTCATTTACTGAATGGCTTCTGTACGATATGTTTCTGAGGGCAATAAATTATAGTTGGCTGAAAGATCTTATTAACTGCTCGTGTTTAATGAGGCAAACTTGAATGATTCTGAAAGCTAAAGAAAAATAAAGAACATTTAAAATGTGGTATTAAAAACTATTTTACTTGGGAAAAGCTAATGCAATCAATGAGTCAAAATCATCTCTAACTTAAAAAACTTCTTCTTCCTAATAAAATTTAGGACAATTTCGTGACTGGTAAAGATCATACACTAATAAACCTGTAGGTTCCAGGAGCCAAGGATTGTCTATGGGTCTCTGACAGTGTTTGGTGGTTCCTACCATGGTTGTCCATTGTAAATCACTGCTATCACAGCAGTTTGGTGATGTGGTAAGAGAAGATCATCGCTTTTACTTTTGTAGAGTAAAAACCACAATGTTATAAAATCTTTACAGAAATCACTGTAGAGAATATCTAAATAATCAGAAAGAGGAAATACAAAACCATCTGCAATTACATAAAGTTGAGTAGTAATATCCCGACTTTGAGGTCAAAGAACCAAACGGTGAATGTCAATTTGATGCACCATATGCTTTTGCATCAAGTTATTACACCTTAGAAATAAGGTTTTGATAGAGAACTTCTTTGACATGACCTTTGTAATGTACCTTCATCAATAAATCTCTGTCCTTCAGTGCTTTCTTTTCCCTTTCCAGGCTATTCTTCCCTCTCATAACCTCACTGTGGTAAAGTTAGGATTTTATTTACTAGAAGATGTGAACAGCTATGTGAAAAAGAGTGAAACACTACTCTTGTGTTAACTAAAAACCCGAATGCTGGAGGATATTCCCTGCATAGCTGCCACATGCTGCAGATTTTTCTGTGGTGGCAATTAAATAATTAGTTATCAGTGGCTGAATCAAACAGCACAATATGTCTGAGACGTAACTGGGTGCTGTCTTTCAAGGGCAATATATAGATGAGATGTTTATGGTAACACCGCTGCGGGAATGTTCCATCTATGTCCCCTAATTTAATCTGATTTCAGAGAAACTGTACGACTTCCTTAATTGAATTTAGAATGGAGAGGATGGTCCAGTGGCCAACATCCTAGTCAGTTGATTGGGAACTTGATGATCTTAGAGGTTTTTTCCAGACTCAATAATTATGTGATTCTGTACAAGAAACCATCTAGGTTTGCCCTGAGCAAACCCAGCCACGTTAAAGACAGTGAGGTAGACTAAAAAACGGATGACTTTGTAATTGAAAATAATAGATCCCACAAATGCCTGGATTGCCTCGAGTGCTGTTCGCAAAGGCAGCACTGAAGTGTTTCCAGGGATCTCCTGATCATACTACAGATACAGTGGCTAATGGGGCTGTGCTGAGGAGGAGGGAGGCTTTTCAGGGGATGAAGGAGGTTATGGATAGACAGAGCAGATGCCTTGGTACAAGCAGTTAAAGGAAACTATATGTAATTTTTTTTTGTATAAAATCCAGGGTCTGGAATCTGTGGAACATCAGGAATGAGGGTGAGACAGAGATTCACAGGAAGGGGGGAGACTACTAGGCACAGAAAAAGAAAAAGGTTTCTGCAAGAATGAGAGCCATGAGAGGGCCTTATGGGGAGCAAACAGCCTGATCTGGTTTTCCATACTTGGTAAGACTAAGCAGAAATCCATCCCTATGTGTCTTTTTGGGGAGGTTGAGATAGTAATCTCTTCTGTTTTCATTACTCAGAGCAATTCCTCTGCCTGTTTTGTTGGTGTTTTGCATATGTTACTGCTATTGTAGATCGTTCTTTTCCTATGTTGATCTCTGATGAGAACAGAGACAAGAGGATTATTGGAGCATGTATCATCCTGCTGTTCATGTCAACCAGAGTCTGTCACAAGTTTTCATATTTAAGAGCAGAAGATAAAGTCCTAATCCCAATGCAGCTTCGATCCCTGAAGTTTTTGTATTCTTTATTATTTTGACTTCCTGAAAACACTTACTAATTTCTGTTTCCTGGTCAAAAATTCTTCGTCTTTTTCATAAGTCACTCTGCATGTGGTTAAAAATGGTCCAAGGACAGTTTGGGGCTGAAAAGGCGTTCAGCAACATTAGAGCTCTTGGAGAAGAACTTGTTGCTGCTGAGTGTGTGAATTGTCCTGTTCTTGTTCCCACATTCTACCATCAATAATCAGCAGTTTAGGTGTACTTTGTCCTGCTGGAGCTCTTTACTGGGAATCACAGAATTGTTTAGGTTGGGAAAGACTTTTGAGTCCAACCATGAACCCAGCTGTCCCAAGGCCACCACTAAACTCTGTAACTGAACTCCAGATCTCCACAACTTTTAAACATGTCCAGGGATGACAATTCAACCCCCTCCCTGTGCAGCCTGTTCCAAGGCTCGATGATCCTTTCTATTAAGACTTTCCTCATGGCTAACCTAACCTTCCTTCCCTGGCACAACTTGAGGCTGTTTACTCTTAACCTGTCACTTGTGAGAAGAAACCAACTCTCACCTCTCTACATTCTTCTGTCAGGTCATCGGAGACACCAAGATAGACCTGTGAGATACCAAAGTGTTGCTGACAGTCACAACTGGATGCTAGAAATGATGTATGAGAGGCAGAGGAAAGAGCAAACACTTGGGCTTTCAGAGCTACAGAATTGTGCTGCTGTTGTTTAAGACATCTCTAGGTGGTGTTTATTGTTTTGAATTAAATTCCAAAGCTCCCTGTGGTGCTTCTATGCTTATTCCATCAGTTAGCTCCATGGCTGCAATTACAACAGGCTATGAATTTTGGCTGCTCAGGTGAAATATGAGTGTAGGGATTAGAAGAGTCTTTTACTAAAGTGTCCCATCTATTATTTCTACAGGGAACGTCAATAAAAGTCACTTGCCACTCCCAGGCTCCTGGAAATGAGCGTATTTTAAATCCTCTGCTCTCTTTGGAGTCTTCACAAACAACTGTGATTTGTTTTCTGTCTCCAGCTTCTCCTGTGCAAGTTTGCTTTTGAGTTCTGTTTCCTATTTTGAGACAATTGAATTAAAACTCACTTCACTTCATAATTACAAACATTCATTTTGACTAACTGACAAATCTTGCTGGAATTTTGTTCCCAGAGCTATCATTCACCAAGACATACAGCAACCAAATGATTTGGATTCTGCCTTGTTTCTTTGAGTTTTTATTCTTTGGAATTAGGCAGCATCGATTTATTTACATTTGCTTGTCTCCCTCTGGTCCTTTGTGATTTAAGGGTTCATTGATTATTTTTCTAATTTTTTCCCTACTGTAATATATACTAGAATTAAGTAGAGATAGGAAAGCCAGAGAAGCATCTTCTACTTATTAGTAGTTACTACAGAAACCTTATCTTTTATGAAGTAACTTTCATAGAAGATGGTAGGAGTTTTCTCTCACCTCATTGTAGGAGTTAATTGATTGTGCAGACAAAGTCTCATCACCCTCAGGAGGGGAATTCAGCTCAAGTGAAGTGAATAGATACAAGATGATGTTTACAGAGATCAGCTACATAGAAAGCTGTCAATAATTTGGGCCATGCCCTCCAATTTGATTCTTTTTAGTGGGCAAGTATGAGGAGGAAAATCAAAGGTATTGTGTAATAACGTTGTCATCCCCAGACAGGGGAGGAAGATATTAATGAAGTCAAACTAGGACTACACTTTGCAACATATTTCTGACATATTGAATAACTAATTGTCATGTGGAGAGAATACCTTGGAGAGGAGTACGTTTGTGGGGACCCACCTGGAGTACTGAGGGTGGTTCTGGGCCCCACACTTTAAGAGTTTGTGGGGCTGGAGTGGATCCAGAGGAGCAATAAGGCTGGGGAAGGGACTGAAGGGAAAGGCTGATAAGGAGAGGCTGAGAGAGCTGGGGATGGAGAAGTGAGTTAGCCTGAAGAAGAGGCTACTCAGGGGGGACCTTCTCTCTAATTCCCTGAAGGTAGGTTGTAGTCAGGTGGGGGTCAGGCTGTTCTCCCAGGCAACTAGTGCCAGGATGAGAGGGCAGAACCTGAAGCTGCACTAGGGGAGGGTTAGGTTGGATGTTAGGAAGCCCTTCCTGGCTGAAAGGGTGATCAGATCCTGAAATGGAGTGCTCAGGGCAGTGGTGGAGTCCCCGTGTCAGGAGGTATTGAAGAACAGCCTGTCTGTGGCCCTTAGTGCCCTGGTCTGGCCAATGTGGTGATGTTGTGTCATGGGCTGGGCTTGATGTTCTGAGGTATCTTTTCAAGAGTCAATCATTCTGTGATTCTGTGAACCCTCACACTAAAGCTCCCAAACCTCCCCTGTCTTCTGCTTCTGCATTGGACAAGAAGGAATTAGTCTTGAAATAGTGATATTAGTCCTGCTTGAAATCCCCTGTTTGTTCAGATGCTATTGGCTACAGGTTTACCTCATCCTGATGGGCAAGAGGTGCTCCAGATTTCCCAGACACTCTCTATCTCTTTGAAAAGCTCAGGAGAAATAGAGTATATTTTAGTCAGGATGAGCACAAAAAGCAACAGCATGAATCCAGGATGAGTTTGAAAGGGAATACTCTTGGCTGACATTCTGAAGTCCTATTTGAATATTCTTTCTTTTGCAGGCAAGGTGCATGCTTCTTCTCATCTGAAATGTGTGAGGCTTCAGGGGGATTAGAAGAATGCAGGAAAACCTCAGGTTTTAGTTCAAATTGACGGCATTTTAAAACTGAAGTGTAGAATGTCAGGTGGAATGGTTTAAGAGATTTACAAGCCAACCTGATATAATATACATTTATTTCCAGTCTCTTTTTAGCTCTTGTGCTAGATCTAAACCAGTGGCATGTCAATGCAATTCTAATTTATTAAGACATAGGGACCATCATTGAGTGGATTTTCTTGACTGGAACACTTGAAAGCCTTAAGGAATGGAGAATTAAATTCAGGGCACAGATGCACTCGGTTGTGACAGCCCTAAACAATCCTGGGGATTTCATATGCTGGGGGTCACATTGTGTCCTTGTGTAAATGAATGAATGAATGAATGAATGAATGAAGAACCAATCCTGTTCTGAAGTCTGATGAATGGAATGCTTGGAAAAGTTGAAAAGCTGCATGTTGTTGGGACACACCAATTTGATGGGGAATATTTTACTTTAATTGATTAATTTTATTTTCCTTCTCTTTTTCATTCTTTAAATGTCTGTGTGATGCAGGTTGATGCCTTTTTATTTTCTTCTTTTTCCTCTCTTTTGCACAGATTAAAATCTATAAGCTAACATTATTAAAAGAATATCTGTAGAGCTGTTGTGCTTGAGCTGTGGATTTTGTAGAGGTCTGGCAAAACAGCCTCCAGAGAAGCCTCATGAGACAGTTAGGCAGAAATCTGTGCACAATCATGTTCAGTTAATCACATTCAACAGCTACACGATCCAAATGGAAAAAAAAAAGTCTGCATTTAACTGAGATAGCATCCAAATAGCATCTCTACTCCCCTTAGTCTCTCAAAATAGCGGCTACCTCCTCCATTTTTCGTGTTGGCTTGCTCCACCTACTTGTGAATGTTTTAATATTGATCAGTTCTGTCCTTCACTCTGGGATGCCTGCCAAACACCTCATGTTAGCTATTATAGGATTAGATATATTTTGTCTATCTGGAAGAAGATTTTTCAGTCTCTCTTGTTCCCTGGCACCCAGCTTACAAGGGTTGCTTGAAAACACCTTGCTCGGGGCCAAATTGCCACCAGTAATAACAGAACCTACAAGGAGACCACAAGCAGGGCAGGAATTTGTATGTGGCTTAGAGGGATGAATATTTTAAACATCATCTGCCCAGAAAACAGAGAATTGGAGTGTAGGCTGCCAGCTTTACAGTGCCAGGGAGTAGCAAGCATCCTCTTACTACTCACCATTAGGTTCTTCTTTTCCTCACCATTTATTTCTCATATGCTATGCTCATATATACAGCATTTGCTCAGCCTGTCCACAACGTTCTTGTATCCTTCCAGGAAGGATGGTACCATACAAGTACCAGATACTATATTACCATCAGCCCAAGGATGCTTCCCAGCAATCTGGGACATCTGCTTACATCCAGGCCTTGACTTAGCTCCATTAGGACAAAGTCCACTGACTTGGAGCCATATATTCTGGACTGATTTGTTTATCCTGGTAGAAGAAAAAAACAACCATGGATATTATTCTGTTTCTTGAGCATGATAAGAGTTTTATATCCTTTCCCATTGTCACAGAGGAATAGGCACGTAGTCAGCCTGTTTGAGCTATGGCTGGAAAGTTTGGTGAATAGCTGGAAATACACTACAGTGCACCACTCTGTCCTAAAAGCATTGGCTCTCAGCCAGCAGCTAGAAGGCAACATTACAGCCTTGCCTCAGCACTTAGCTACTGCCACGGCCAATAAACGTTGAGGTATTTAAAGCATGGACAGTTCTCTTTGTAATTAAAGACCTTGATGTGGCAATTGCCTGCTATATACAGTATCTGACTTCTCAAATGCAATCAGCTCTATTTCTGGATCCTGGCAAAGAGCTGTCAGAAATCTTTCCCTTTATTTATAGCCAGAAGATCATGTGCGATGACTTAAAGGTATCATTCTGTCTTCCTTGTAAGAGCAGTGGCTCATTGAACATTAGGATTGAAATGCCTGTGTAACAATACCTCTAAATAGTGAACTGAGCAAAAAGTTTCAAACATTTCAATCCTTTAAAGAGTTAATGTAAGTGATAACTTGATGATCTGGAAGGTCTTCTCCAACCCTAATTATTCTATGATTGTAGGTCTGGTTGCCTCCACACCCAGCAGCCAGATGGACCTTTAGAACAAAATATCCAACATTCTAGGGCATTGGGCTGGAGAGCTGTTCAGGAACTACAGACCAGTGTGGACTATTACAAGGAAGGTACCATATGCTGTAGGTGTTGCAGACCTTTATTAAAAGAGCCTGTAGTGGGTGAGCCTGATTTTTATCTTGAAATTGTGGCAATGCTCACAGCTTTTTGTGATCCCTCTCACATTTCCAAGTGGTTGTAAATGGATGTTGAACCACTTTTTTAGCAGCTGAAAATCTGACCCAGATCAGTTTCCTTCCGTATTACGTTTTCTTTTGGTAGCCACTTTCTTTCCAGGTTAGGTAAAACATTGCAATACTACCAAAACTGTCCTAGTCTGGAACTTCTCCCAGTAACTTCTTACTATTGCTTCTGGCTCATTGTGCTTAGACTCTGGAAAATACAAATAATCTGAACAACCCCCTCCCTCTTTCTTGTTCTTCCTGCAGGCTTTTGTTCTGTTAACTTTTTTAAAACAGCATTGAATTTCTTCATGTGAAAATAAAATGATGTCTTCAGACAATAGAAATTGTAAAAATCCCTCTTTATTTGTAGGGTTTTGTTTCTCTAATACACTATTCTTCCTCTCTGATCTCTTCAGTTACCTACTGTGCTCTGTATTAATTTCTGGTTTATTTAGTTTGAAAGTGCTTTTTTATTTTCTTCATTTCTTATTTATTTTTATGAATTCACTTCTTTTATTATTTATACACACATACTTTCTACAATTTGTAACCCTTTAACTATTTTTCCCGTTTTATTGCTTGTACCCTCTGTATCTCCTAGCTGTGATGACGACTAGGAATCTAAATATTTACACAACATTGTCTCAGTAGAAATTCACTCATTTCATAACAGAGGAAGTGTGATCTGGACAATCATGCAGTGAAGTGGATTGTGAACTGGCTGCAGGATAGAAGTCAGAGAGTAGTGGTCAGTGGGGCAGAGTCTAGTTGGAGGCCTGTATCTAGTGGGGTCCTCCAAGAGTCCATATTGGCACCAGTCCTCTTCAATCTATTCATTCATGAGCTGGATGAGGGATTAGAGTGCAATATCAGCAAGTTTGCTGATGACACAAGGCTGGGAGGAGTGGCTGACACACTAGCGGGCTGGGCTGCCATTCAGCAGGTCATAGATAGGTTGGAGAGTTGGGCAGGGAGGAATGGAATGAAATTCAACAAGGGAAGTGTAGAGTCTGGCATCTGGGCAAGAACAGCCCTAGGGACCAGTATGGGTTGGGGACTCACCTGCTGGACAGCAAAGCAGGAGAAAGGCAATTGGGGGTCCTGGTAGCTAGCAGGATGACCATGAGTCAGCCATGTGCCCTTGTGACCAAGAAGGCAAAAGACATCCTGGGGTGGATTAGTATTTAGTGGTTAGCAGATTGAAAGGTTCTCCTCCCCCTCTACTTTGCCTTGGTGAGACTACATCTGGAATACTCTGTCCAGTTCACAGTCCCTCAGTTCCAGAAGAACACACAGCTGTGGGAAGGTGTCCAGCACAGAGCTACGAAGATGATGACAGGAGTGGAGCATCTCCCTGATGAGGAAAAGCTGAGAGAGCTGGGTCTTTTCAGGTTGGAAGAAATAAGACTGTGGAGTAACCTCACTAATATCAATCAGTGTGGAAAGGGTGGGTGTCAAGAGGCAGGAGTCCAGCTCTGCTCAGTGGCATACAGTGATAGGACAAGGGGCACTGGGTGTCAGCTGGAACAGAGTGCTTCCACATTAAATCAGAAAAGAAACTTCTTCCTGGTGAGGGTGATGGAGCCCTGGAATGGGCTGCCCAGAGAAGTTTTGGAGTCTCCTTCTCTGAAGATGTTTAAAACCTGCCTGGACATATTCCTGAGCGACTGGACCTAGGGGATCCTGCTCTGTCATGGGGTTTGGACTGGATGATCTTTCGAGGTCTCTTCCAATCCCTAACATTCTGTGATTCTGTGAATGAATTAGTGACTCAAGTTCCTCTCTGTAAGGTACAACCTTAATTCATCGCAGGTAGGAAACACAACACAGGGAGTGTTTTGATCAACAGAAAAGTTATTTATAAAGGTAAGAATTAAAACTGGAGTATATGCGGAGTTGAACCAGTGATTGAATTTCTAGGGAATAAGTTTAGTGTGCGAACTTTTTCTTTGCTGCATTAACTACTCAGCTTGCCAATGTGCTTATTTTTCTGTGTCTGGACTGTATTTTGAATGTTAGGGGGCTCTTATCTTCTCATTTCTTTCATAACTGGCAGTTACTAGGGAATACCAGGAATATTCTAAGTTCACTGAACAACTTATCCCATGATAACTGCCCATGTTCATATTTAAATGTGCCTTCAAATCAGCTCCACCGTGAGCTCATCTCAGATAAGAGAGAATATCTGATAAGAGAGTATCAGCTATTGAATTCTGTAAGATCTGACTTTGGTTGATATCAGAATCATCAATGTTGCTGTGTAGCAGTAGATGCACCCTGAAGAATGAACCTCCGCATTGAAGGTGAAGAAAGATCAGAAACATTGTGTGTTTATTTTGCTTTAAAAAACCTTAAATACAGTGCCCTTGTGAAGCTGATGTAGCCAAAACCAACAGAAGCCTGGAAATCATAGAGACAATCAAACAGGCTGCCAAGGGAGGGGGTTGAATGGCCATTCCTGGACGTGTTTAAAAGTTGTGTAGATCTGTTGCTTAGGGACAGGGTTTAGCTGTGGCCTTGGGACAACTGGGTTGGTGTTTGGACTCAATGATCTTGAAGGCCTTTTCCAACCTAAATAATTTTATGATTCTATGATCAGCAAATGTAAAGAGGGTAAAGTAATCTTGCTTCTCTTACAGTTGTTTTACCCACAGGCTGGCCACTACTCTTGCATGAGTATGTGAGTGAAATTGAGCATTTAATAAAACACTAATTAAAGTAAATACTGTAAAAGCATTAACCTCCATAAGGTGTTTAAATTGAATTCCTGGGTACTTTGGCACTGTTCCAGCTCTCAATAAGTTCCAATCTAACTGTATCAGATCACCAATTCAAAGGCTCTGATTTTAGTTTATGGAATATTCCCATTAATAATGATACCTTAGACATCCATTAAGTCTGGAACATTAATTTTATGGAAAACTTCCAATACAACTCCATTAGATTTTTTTTTTAGTTATTTTTTTTAAAGCTAAATTAGCAGAATGGGCTTTTAACAAATGTCATAAATAGCTGTATTTAATGGAAAGATTAGCCAAATTAAAACCAGACCAAAATAGAAATACAGCTCCCTCTGTTTAAGTCACGACCTTCAGAATCCACTAAAAGTTACAAGCTAAATGAGGCATGAGTCATTCCAGCTTCTTGTTGTTGGATTGTTGTGTGGGCTAGGGAAATAAAAGACGGTTCAGGAAGCACCAATGTGCTTTCATTTCTTTTCTAGTAGGTGAAATCCCTTTGTTACACAGAATGGTCCAATACTTTGAAAAAGGCAGTTGTCTTACATGAGTGCAGAGTATGCTGCACTAGTGAATTAAAAAGCCATGAGAGGACACAAATCAGCTTCCAGCCATATCTCCCATCTGAAGTACCCGGCATTCCAAACAACCTGAAGAGTTTTAATCCTGTCAGCTTGAACCAGTGTTAAGTTCCCACCAGCTAATATCAAACATGGACAGAACTAATGTTATTAAGTAAAATTCCTTCAAATTCTTTATTAGATCTCAGTGAGATTGAGACTTTGAGACAAAAATAGGTACGACTCCTTTCATATTTCATTTCACATGTATGTGTGTCAGGCTGGCAGAAATCTGAGTGAGATATTTTTCCTTACAACCTGAATAAATCAAGAAAAGTAAAATGATTTGAAGCATATGACATGTTTTAATGTACAAAGCAGATGGGGGTAGAATTAAACCTGAACTTTTGCCTTTATCTCTGCATTTACTAGCTTCCAGGAAGGAGGTTTTAGTGATGTGTTCTCAGCTGCTACATGTTCATTTGTCAGTCATAAGCTTCCAATAACACTGATCAGATAGAGAAGTTTCTCTTTGTGCATAATGAGACTTTTTTTAGGTGTCCCATAATGCTTTTTCTTTACCTTTTATTAAAAAAACTTGTGCTCCAGCTGGCATCTGCTGCCCCTTGTCCTATCATTGGGTGCCACTGAGCAGAGCCTGGCTCCTTCCTCTTGACACCTGTCCTTTCCATATTGATCAACATTCAGGAGGTCACTCCTCAGTCTCCTTTTTTCCAAGCTAAGAGAGCCAACAACTGTTATTCATTCTGGGAATGCATTCTTGCACAACTAAAGGCATAGTTGTAGTCTTTACCATAAAAACAAAACAAAAAAAAGGCCCAACTTTTACAGTTTCTCTCAGTAATTCCTTTTCACAGTTAACCAAGATTCCAGTGCCTCTTTGGATGCACTCACAAGTTTTCTTGTTGATAGAAGAAATGTTCAACCTACATGAGTTAACAACTCTTCAATGTTAGAACCTTGTGGTGTGTTTTCCTAATCTGAACATGGCCTGAAATTTCTCTATCCTAAAGCTTTGGATTTCACTTCAACAGGAGGCTTGATCTGGGTCTCAATGGAATTAACAGGAGTATTACTGTTAACTTAAACAGGAGCAGAGGCAGGGCCAAGGTCAACAATACTAATTTGTTTTAGCTTCAGGCAGAGTTCCTCCCTTTTCAAGAGCAAATCTTCACCTTGCAGGAAATTTAATAACCATGTATAAAGCTTGAAAATTTACAGCTTCTATGAAGGGCCTGGGAGCATCTAATTTGGGTGGAGTGTGTGTGTCTTTAGAATCATAGAATCACCTGGGTTGGAAGGGAACTCCAAAGGTCATCAAGTCCAACTCCCCTGCAGTGAGCAGGGACACTAAACCACATTAGCTTGTTCCTCAGAGCTCAAGGTCAGCTTGGATAGTCTTTATTTTTCCATAGATGTTGCAAGCAGTTCTTTGGGCTAGAACCTGATGCAGAATATTTTATCACCACCTCTTCCTTTGACGAGTAATTCCCCATCTTTAGTTCTATCCAAGGGATCTTCCATTGCTGGCTTGTGTTTTCCCTACACTGCTCAATAGCAGAAAAGATATGCCACAACACTTTTTTTCCTGTGAAACTTCTCAATTTGGTTAAGGTTCTGACTGTCTTTTGCCTTTTGGCAGGCTTAGACACTGATAGACCATTACCTTGAGTGCATTGGTACAAAAACGTTAGCAAGATATTATATCCCAGTACCTCAAATATCAAGGTTTTCCTTTGTTCCTTCATGATTTTTTAAATTTATTTTTGTTTGTTGTACTTTGTGTGTCTATTTGATCACTAGTAAGGAGAATTACCAGTGATGCAGCTTGTTGATATTAACAGAACTTCTTAAGAATAAGACTAAGCCAGACCAAACAGTCCATGATATCTGTAATCCCAGTGTTTAAATTAAAGCACTGATTAAGCAGTGATTATCCCATAAGCTGGGTAAATACAAGGAGTATATTTTAAAGCCATAACTGTAAAGGTAAAACATTATTGTCATAGTCTGTGTGAGTCTACAATTATGTTGTAGTTGTCTGATTGAAAGTCAGTCAAATTGACGTTAGTTAGATGCTTCTCAAATGGTTCCCCTGCTTTCCATAGTATATTGTTAGAAACAACATGTTAAAAAGCATGACTGGAAAGATCTGTGATGTCAATGTCTTTGAGTACAGATAATGAGCCCTCCAGTAGCTCTGAAATAAAACAAACCAAGAAGCCATAAGGGGAAATAAAAATACAACAACAAGCTGGCCAAGAGGGAGAAAATGGATATCTCAAGCAAAACGTCTGGCAGCAAGCCCAGGCAAAATTTTCCATAGGTATCAAGGTCAGCCATCACAAGGTTTGCTGTGGATAAGTCATATGTATGAAACAGAAGATACCTAAACAAGCTAAAAAATATCCTTGTTCTCTCTTTCCTGAATGCTGATGAGAACATTTGGGCAGTGAGTGAGGCAGTGGGTGTCAGTTAGGCAGTTATAGACAATGAATGCCACTAGGATGGGCCAATTTGAGCCACAGTCACCGAAGGGCACCCTGGCAATCTAGGAGAAAACCAGACACCATGCATGGTGATCTGGGATGAATAAATAGTAAACCAACATTTTCATGGTGTAGGAAAATCAGATCAGCTGCCTGATGCTCTCTCCTAGACATCTTGCTTTGTACATTCTGTTGTAGTCCATGTGTGGAATTACTGATTGATTTAAAATAGAATGGCAAGTGTAAAGTTAGAGAGATGTGACAGATTGGTAAGCCTTCTGTGAATTGGCTGTATCCATGTGTGGCATTTGATTAGTCATGTTTGTGTTTAACCTTTTATTTCCTTCTAAAGTAAAGATCTGCCGTTCTTTAACAGTTATCAAGGGCTTCATACTGTCCCAGCCTTTAAGAATCCATGAAAGCTGGCAAGAAATGAACCTTTCTTAATGTACACTCATTCTTTCCATCCCTTCTCTAGATTTGTGGTACCCTTCAGAATGTACTCCTTTAAAGTTCTTCCACAGAGTCACTTCAAAGCTTGGAATCAGGATGTGATGGGAAAATGTGATAGGGCAATGGTTTCACATAAGAGAAGGGCAGATTGAAATGGGATGTCAGGAAGAAGCTCTTTAGCACGAGAGAGGCTGAACACTGGAACAAGCTGCCCAGGGATGTAGCTGAGGCCCCATCCCTGCAGATTTTCAAGGGGAGGCTGGACAAGTTGAAATGTCCCTGCATGGAGGTTAGATTGGATGCCTTTTGGGGGTCCCTTGCAGACTGTGATTGTATAAACTTGCATGAATAAGGTCAGGTACAAGTGAAATCATGGCTTGTACTGTCAACCAGCAGTGACTATTTGTAAAGTATTGAAGTTAATGTAAGAGTGGCTCATCTTAACATTTACAGCCTAGTAACCAGCTGATAGAGCCCAGATTTGATTACAGTTTGCCTGAAGTAAGCTATCATTCGGTAGGATTAAGCATCATTATTGAATTAAACAACAGACAAACTGTTCTCCTCGTTGGTCTCCTCCATTATCCCCTTGAATCCTCCATGTGCTCCCTCTGAGCTTCTCCAGTGTGCTTTGCTTCTTATTCCTGCATCTTTCTAGCATAATTTAATTCCTGTAAATTATTTCCATTTTGATTCTTCAAGCCTTGAGTGTCTAAGAAAGCCTCTGACAGTTTGAATAGTTCTTAAACCTCCTCAAATTTAGAAGTTATCTCAGAACATTGTAATGTCAGCTTTTGTGAGGGTCTCGGGTGCCCAATTGATTTCAGTGATAAAAACCACACTACAGTGATAACTACCACTGCTTTGGGTGCAAACAAAATATTAGCATATACTACTTGTTAGCTAGGTAAGAAAAGGTTTCACAGACAAAAAGCTGGAGAAGTCAGAACTAGGGTATATTGTGACTTAGCATCCCTCACACAAGCTCTGCAAGGTTTGAAAGCAGTTTGGGGCTCTGAGAGATTCCCACTGCCTATTGAGGTTTCATAGGCCTACGCAACCAGCCATCCACAGTCCAGGAGGTTCCTCCACTGCATTAGTGACAACTTCCTGATGCAAATGGTGGAGGAGCCCACTAGAAGAGGAGCACTGCTGGATCTGGTACTCAACAACAAGGGGGGTCTGGTTGAAGCAGTGAAAGTTGAGGGCAGCCTTGGTTGCAGTGACCATGAGATGGTGGAGTTCAGGGTCTCGTATAGTAGGAACAGAAAACCTAGCAGAATCACAACCCTGGACTTCAGGAGGGCCAACCTTGGCTGTTTCAAGCGATTAATAGGGAAAATCTCATGGGATATGGAGGTAAGGGGGCCCAAGATAGCTGCTTATCGTTCAAAGACCACTTCTTTGAAGCACAACACAAGAGCATCCCAACAGGAAAGAAGTCAAGGAAGGGAGACAGAAGACTTGTGTGGATAAATCGGGAACTACTACACAAACTAAAGAGAAAGAAAAAAGTCTACAGGACATGGAAGGAGGGGCTGGCCACCTGGGATGATTATAAGGCTCTGGTGAGAGAATCTAGGGATGCAGCTAGGAAAGCCAAGGCCTCTGTGGAATTCAACCTTGCAAGAGATGTCAAGGGTAACAGAAAGGGCTTCTTCAAATACACTGCAAGAAAAACTAAACATAGAGGCAATGTGGGACCCCTGCTGAATGAGCTGGATACCCTGAAGACAGAGGATACAGACAAAGGAGAGAAACTGAACATCTTCTTTGCCTCCATCTATACTTCTGGGAGCTGTCCTGATATCAAAGCCCAGACTGATGAGACTCCAGAGGAAATCGAGGCAAGAGAGGAGGAGCCTGCCTTAGTTGATGAGGACTGGGTTAGGGCTGTGTTGAGCAAACTGAATGTACATCCATGGGGCCTGAAGGGATGCACCCATGTGTGCTAAGGGAGATGGCAGACATCATTGCTAAGCCACTCTTCATCATCTTTTCTAAGTCATGGGAATCAGGAGAGGTGCCTAGGGACTGGAGGTTAGCAAATGTCACTCTAGCCTTCAAAAATGGTAAGAAGGAAGACCCAAGTAACTATAGATTAGTAAACCTCACCTCCATCCCAGGGAAGGTGATGGAACAATTTCTCCTGGATGCTGTCTCTAGGAACATCAGGGACAAGAGGGACGCTAGGGACAGTCAGTAGGGCTTCACCAAGGGAAAGTCACGCTTGACCAACCTAATAGTCTTTTATGGGGGCATAACCGGGTAGACAGATGATGGCAGAGCAGTGGATGTGGTCTATCTTGACTTCAGGAAGGCATTTGACACAATGTCACATAGCATCCTCGTAGCAAGACTGAGGCAGTGTTCTCTGATGAGGGAAGTCTGAGGGAGTTGGGTCTCTTGAGCCTGGAGGAGGCTGAGAGGTTACCTCATGAATGTCTATGAATATGTGAGGCTGGGTGTCAGGAGGATGGAGCCAGGCTCTTCTCAAGGTCATCTGGTGATAGGACAAGGGGCAATGGGTGTAAGCTGGAACAGAGGAGGTTCCATATAAATATCAGAAGTATCGTCTTCACAGTGAGGGTAATGGAGCACTGGAACAGGCTGCCCAGGGGAGTTGTGGAGTCTCCTTCTCTGGAGATGTTCAAGACCCGCCCGACTGTGTTCCTGTGTGACTTGGTCTGGGTGGTCCTGCTGTGGCAGGAGATTGGACTAGATGATCTTTCGAGTTCCTTTCTGATACCTAATGATTTTATGATTCTATGATTTAGGTTTGAAAAGGACTTCACAGTCACTGAGTCCAGCAGTTAACCCTGTTGTCCCAAGACCATCAGTAAACCATGTCCTTAAGTTCCGAAACTTCCACTCGCCCTTCTGAAGAGCAGGATGCAGCTACGGGAATCTGTGTAAATAAAACTGACACAAATCCAAGTGGTGGTAAAAACTGAATGATGCAAATGCTCAGAGGGTTAAAATCTGGCTGCACGAAATTACTACTGGATCTAACTTTTTAATTATCAGATATCAGTCTGTTGCCCGCTGGCAAAACTATCTCGTTAAATGAAATACTTGCACCTTACAGTTTCTCTGTTTATTTAAAGCATCAAAATCATGACCACAGCTATACTACAGTCCTTTTCTGGTTTGTACTGACTTATGCACATGTTGATCTACAAACTGCAGTACTCTGCACAGAATCACAGAGTGATTCCAGAGGCTGGAAAAGACCCCTGAGCTCATCCAGCACAGCCCAGGACATTACATCACTACATCAGCCAGACCGGGTCACTAAGGGCCACGGTCCTTAAACACTTTCAGGGATGGTGACTCTACCAGTGCCCTGGGAAGACCATTCGAGGGTCTGGGCACCCTTTCAGCCAGGAAGGGTTTCCTGACATCCAAACTAAGCCTTCCCTGGCACAGCTCTAAGCCCTGCCCTCTCATCCTGGCACTAGCTGTCTTTGAGAACAGCCTGACCCCCACCTAACTACAACCCCCCTTAAGGGAGTTGTAGAGAGGGAGAAGGTCCCTCATGAGTGTCCTCTTCTGCAAGCTACACACCTCCTTTCTCTCCAGTCCCTTCCCCAGCCTCATTGCTTCTCTGGACTTGCTCCAGCCCCTCAACCTCTTTCTTGAAGTGAGAGGCTCAGAACTGCCCCCAGTACCCAAGGTGAGACCTCCCCAGTGCCCAGTACAGGGGGAGAATGATGTCCCTAGTGCTGGTGGCCACACTATTCCTGCTGCAAGCCAGGATGCCATAAAGACACTGCTCCAGTACTTACATTTACCTTCCTGAAGTGTTACCTGTGCTTATCATCTCTTTCCATAATGAAGGAGTTAACCCAGTTTACAGTTAAAGAGGGGTAAAAAATTGGCCTAGCTGCAGGAGTCAAAGGACCAGAAAGAAGTAGGGCAAGTTTTCTACAGGGAAAGGAGATTGGGAAGAGTGGGAGCCCTGCGCTCTTGTTTCTGGAAGGAAACCAAAGAAACTTTTGACTTGTGAAAGACCATCAAGGGCTGGAGGTAAACTGTATTCTTAAGAAGGATTTGGTGTGTGTTTTGAGACTGAGGATTTGTGTTATGAGGCTTTTCGAAGAGTTTTGGCAGCTGTTTTGAATACATTGATTTGTTCACAGTTTCAGTATAGTGAGAACAAGGTTGACCTTGCAGGTGACTGATGTAGGATATGTAGGTGCTGGAAAAGAAGCTAACTAAACACAAAAATAATTGCATGGATACCCTACATATGGAAAAAAATGTGATGCTGGACATATCACACCTATGTTCAGTGTAGAAATGGCATGCTGGTGAGTTATCCAAGAGTGCCTGCATGTTCAAAGTGTCAGTGTGGGACTTTAAATGCTGTATGGTATTGGCAGTGCTGAGATGAGCTTCCCAAGAGGAGAGTAGTTGCTTCAGAATTCATTAAAATCTGTAATGGACACTAAAAGATCAGCTGCGAGATGAGAGCTTTTAAGCCAGCTGCATTTAAGAAGTGAAGATTTAGGAATTGTTTCAGAAAGAATATTCTTATTTTTACATTTTTTGAATTTGCTGTTATTTTTATTAAAAATGTGAATTTGCTACTTGTGTTTACTTCCTGTTGTGCTTAGACTTGATTCTTGTTTGCTTATGCAAAGCTTTCCTGGACCCATGAACTCTTTGGAAGTCTTGGCTTTTCAACTGGTAGTAGTTGGCTTTGCATTTCCCTCTTTTGTTTTGGTAATGGTTTAAAATTTAAGGTTTTGTACATAATATTAAAATGTAAAACCTTTTAGTCAAAAGTTTTCTAAGCAGCTGTAGTTTACAACAGCTTTTTATGGTGAGGCTGAGGACTAGACAATTTTCTGTAGTGATTGGGTTCAAGATGAAGTCTGTTGTTAATATTGTCTGGTCCAGGGGCCCTACTTGAGGGGTCAAGGTGCCTGTTTAGAAATGCTGAACAATCACATAACTAACAAAATGTTCTTGTCTAAAGCTTAAAAGGTGAAATTTTGGACTGCTCTTACTTTTGGTAGTGTTTCTCTTCTTGATGTATGTCCAGTTTTTGCCCTTCAGTTCCAGAAGGACAAAGAGCTGCTTGAGAGAGTCCAGCACAGAGCTACAAAGATGATGAAGGGAGGGGAGCATCTCCCTGGTGAGGAAGGGCTGACGGAGCTATGTTT
Source organism: Upupa epops (assembly GCA_013397515.1). Taxonomy (NCBI): domain Eukaryota; kingdom Metazoa; phylum Chordata; class Aves; order Bucerotiformes; family Upupidae; genus Upupa; species Upupa epops. The sequence goes on from VZRI01013425.1 coordinate 108,190, forward strand.
CTTTAGCTTGGAACAAATGAGACTGAGGGGTGACCTCATGAATGTTGATCAATATGGAAAGGGTGGGTGTCAGGAGGAAGGAGCCAGGCTCTGCTCAGTGGCACCCAATGATAGGACAAGGGGTAGCGGATGCCAGCTGGAACACAGGAGGTTCCATGTAAACTTGAGAAGAAATTTGTTCCCAGTGAGGGTGACAAAGCACTGGAAGGGGCTGCCCAGGGAGGGTTTGGAGCCTCCCTCTCAGGGGTTTATAACCTCCCTGGACCATTCCTGTGCAACTGGATCTAGGGGATCCTGCTCTGGCAGGAGGATTGGACTGGATGATCTTTCAGGGTCTCTTCCAATCTCTGACATTTTGTGGTTCTGTGAAGTTTGAGCTTTTTCCTAAGCTAAAACTTGGGGATTAAGGGTGTCCAGGGTATAATTTTTGCTTGGAATATATGGACTACATGGACTACGTTTTAGCTTTTTCCAAGCTAAAAGTAGGAGTATCCTGGATTTCTGATTAGTTACAAAGTCAAAGCAATATATGTTAATCTAATTTTGGTTTTGTATTCTCAATGACTTTGGTGTCTTTGCTTTTTCCTCTCCCCTAAATCCTTTTCATCTCACAAATAACACCAGGGCAAATCTCTGTCCATGTTATTACAGAGAGAGATGGCGTTTTCACAGGTTTAGAGGCAACTTTCTCCTCCAGAAATGCACCTTCCTAGACAGCAGCCTGTATGCAGACCACAAGCTCCTGGCTGTTCCTTTATCTGAGTCTTCATGCAGTAAAAAAAACAGCTGTAAGGTGCTGTTGGCTGAGAATAGCACATTTACATGTCAGTTCAGCAATCACTCCAGCATTCTCCTCTCCTCTTTTTGATTACTGTGGCTCGTTAGGTAGGCAGTGAGGAAGCTCAGAAAGGAATGGGATTTCTATTCTTTTCTAGTACAGTTCCATCTGGGGTTCAATCTGAAGCTTTGCAATTATTCTCATATTATAGAGAGCTGTGTGCTGTATGTCAGCATGGCAAAGGTTTGGTGACCCAGATATGGCAGAGGAGGACCAGTAACAGCTTTGAGTGAATAATTTTTGTTATTTCTAGCTCTTGTTTAAGTGCTGTAGCCCTGAAAGTCTACAAGAGGTCTACAGAGGGACCATTTATGATGTTCTGGAGTGATATGACAAGGGCCAATGGTTTCATATTAGAGAAGGGTAGACTGAAATGGGCTGTTAGGAAAATATTCTTTAGCAGCAGGCAGTTGGTCATTTGAGCAGGTTGCCCAGGTAGATGGTCAATGTCCCATCCCTGGAGATCTTAAAGGGGAGGCTGNTGGCTGTTCCTTTATCTGAGTCTTCATGCAGTAAAAAAAACAGCTGTAAGGTGCTGTTGGCTGAGAATAGCACATTTACATGTCAGTTCAGCAATCACTCTAGCATTCTCCTCTCCTCTTTTTGATTACTGTGGCTCGTTAGGTAGGCAGTGAGGAAGCTCAGAAAGGAATGGGATTTCTATTCTTTTCTAGTACAGTTCCATCTGGGGTTCAATCTGAAGCTTTGCAATTATTCTCATATTATAGAGAGCTGTGTGCTGTATGTCAGCATGGCAAAGGTTTGGTGACCCAGATATGGCAGAGGAGGACCAGTAACAGCTTTGAGTGAATAATTTTTGTTATTTCTAGCTCTTGTTTAAGTGCTGTAGCCCTGAAAGTCTACAAGAGGTCTACAGAGGGACCATTTATGATGTTCTGGAGTGATATGACAAGGGCCAATGGTTTCATATTAGAGAAGGGTAGACTGAAATGGGCTGTTAGGAAAATATTCTTTAGCAGCAGGCAGTTGGTCATTGGAGCAGGTTGCCCAGGTAGACGGTCAATGTCCCATCCCTGGAGATCTTAAAGGGGAGGCTGTACAAGGCTCTGGGCTACCTGACCTGGTTGAGGATGTCCCTGCTCCGTGCAGGAGTGTTGGACTAGATGACCTATGGAGGTCATTCCAGCATGAGCTATTCTATAATTCTGTGATCATCAGCTGTTTATTTTGCCACTTCCCAAGGAAGTTGTTCATCATAGACTCATAAAATAATTAGGGATCAGAAAGGACCTCGAAAGACCATCTAGTACAATCCTCCTGCAATAGCAGGATCACCTATACAAAGTCACAGAGGAACATATCTAGGTGGATCTTGAATATCTCCAGAGAAGGAGACTCTACAACCCCCGTGGTCAGCTCATTGCAATGCTCCATTACCCTCACTGGGAGGAAGTTCCTTAGCATATTTATATGGAACCTCCTATGTTCTAGCTTGCACCCATTGCCTCTTCTTCTATCACCAGATGACCTTGAGAAGGGCCTGGCTCCATCATCCTGACACCCACCCCTCACATGTTTACAGACATGAATGAGGTCACCTCTCAGCCCCCTCTTCTCCAAGCTCAAGAGACCCAGCTCCCTCAGCCTTTCCTCATAAGGAAGGTTCCTACTTCCTTCATCATCTTTATTGGTCTAGGCTGCAGGTCTTTTTCCTTGAAATGAGGGGCTCAGAACTGGACACTGGACACAAGTCTCACCAGTGCACAGTAAAGGGAGAGAACTTCTCTTGAGCTGCTAACCAGCCCCCTTCTGATGCACCCCAGGATGCTGTTGGCTCTCTTGGCCACAAGAGCACATTGCTGGCTCAGAGTCACCCTGCTGTCCACTGAGACCCCCAGGTCCCTTTCTCCTACACTGCTCTCCAACAGGTCAGTCCCCAACCTATACCGGTCCCTGGGGCGGTTCTTGCCCAGATGCAAGATTCTACACTGACCCTTCTTGTACCTCATTAAGTTTCTCTCTGCCCAGCTCTCCAGCCTGTCCAGGTCTCGCTGAATGTCAGCACAGGCTGCTGGGGTGTTGGTGACACCACCCAGCTTTGTGTCATCAGCAAACTTGCTGACAGTGCACCCTAGTGCCTCATCCAAGTCACTAATGAATAGATTGAGGAGAACTGATCCCAGTACTGATCCTTGGGGGACCCCACTAGATACAGGCCTCCAACTGGACTCTATCCCATTGACCACTACTCTCTGGCTTCTATCCTGCAGCCAGCTCACAGTCCACCTCACTTCCAATCATCCAGTCCACACTGCCTCAGTCTGGCTGCGAGGATGCTATGTGAGACTGTGGGTAGAGGCCAATGGGATGAGTTTTAACAGGATCAAGTGCAGGGTCCTACACTTTGGCCACCATAAGCCCCTGCAGCTACAGTCTGGGGAATGAGAGGCTGGAGAGGGACCTGGCAATACTGGTTGACAACTGACTCAACAGGAGCCAGTACTGTGCCCAGGTGACCCAGAAGGCCAATGGCATCCTGGTTTGTATCAGGAATAGTGTGGCCAGCAGGACTAGGGACATGATTCTTCCCCTGTACCAGGCACTGGTGAGGCCTCCCTTCAGGTACTGGGGGAAGTTCTGGGATCCTTGCTTTGAGATTGAGGAGCTGGAGTGGGTCCAGACGAGCAACAAGGCTGAGGATGCAGCTGAAGGGCAAGTCTGATGACAAGAGGCTGAGGGAGCTGGGGTTGTTTAGCCTGGAGATGAGATCACATGGGGGACCGTCTCCCTCTTTGGAACTCCCTGAAGGGAGGTTGTATTCAGGTGGGGGGTTGGGCTCATCTCCCAGGCAACTAGAGCCAGAATGAGAGGGCACGGACTGAAGCTGCCAGGGAAGGGTTAGGGTGGATGTTGGAAGCCCTTCCTCAAGTTAAGTGTGATCAGGCCCTGGAATGGTCTGCCCAGAGAAGTGGTGTAGTCCCCATCCCTGGAAGTGTTTAAGGACAGCCTGGCTGTGGCCCTGAGTGCTCTGATCTCACTGATGTGTTGATGTTAGGTCCTGGGCTGTGCTGGATGAGCTCAGAGGTTTTTCCAGCCTCAACAATTCTGTGATTCTGTGATTTTTCTCTTGTCCTCTTCCTAGTAACTAGTAAGAAGAATCTCACCCGTCTCACTCCAACCTCCTTTCAAGTAGTTGTAGAGATTTTATAAAAGCAGATATCTTTCTGTTCTGTGCTCACAAAATGAGGAAGGTGAAGCCTTCACTTGCTCCCTGCCATGTGTGTGGTGGGAAATCTCGCCTGTTATCCCAATGTTAGCCCAACTTTGGGTAACAGTTTGGCTCCTCTCAGCAGAGGAGGTGCAGATGGCGGCGCCTGGCAGGCAGCATTACTGGAAGCCGCAATGCTCTCTGTGTACACGTTGTTAAGCTAACTGACAGTTTTTCTGCAGCAGAGACTGCTGAGATTTAAAAGAAAAAGAAATCAGAAAATTACCATTTTCAAGTCAGAGGTCAGGTGGTTATCTGGAAGACTTAAATATCCCAGTCCTGTAGCAATGGTGCCATATGTTCCTCACTGCTTGTTGCCTTGAATTCGTAGTAGTGAGGCTCAGAAGCCAGTTGTCTGTCATAATCAGATTGTGGTGAAATATAGATGCTGCCTGTGAGCCTGCTTAGATATCCAGGAGGTAATGCAGCATGGAAACAGTCCAAATCTTCCCTAATCAATACCGCCGAAAGTCAAAGGAGCTTTCTAACTGTGAATGATCTAACTGGGTACAAAAAGAGGGAATTTGATGTGCCTGTTCACAGTCCATAATTGAAAGGGACCTCCATGAGGGATGAGGTATTGCAGGGGGGTGCTGCTGCTGCTGGGGTTAAATCCATTTTCGTAATTAAAAAGAGGAAGGAACCAGCATACTAATGAGACTTGCAATTGAAGAAATTGCAAATAGCCCTTTGACAGAGCAAAGTAAACAGAAGGACTGAGAAAAAAATAGGAGTGTGAGCACAAAAGTTACAAAATGGGATTTGTGAGAGAGATGACAACCTGTATTTGAGGGGAAAGTTCTCTTTTTGAATGGATATTCATTGGAAGAAGGAAGATGACTACTAATAAAGCCACAAAATTAGGGTTTCTAGCGGGTAGCGAATACCCTTTCTCATCCTCCTAATATCCTACAAAAGATGAATTCTTGCCTTATGTCCCACTTAGCCCAGAGTCAAGTGAGGCTTCATGGGAGCTAGATTTTATTAAGCTGAGGACTGCAGCTCTTAATTAACATGATAAAGAAACTAGAGTGCATTAATGTAATCTCTACAAAACTGTTACTTGTACTGTAGATATGAGAGAACACGAGTGTTATACTACTATTTGGAAGGTATAAAGCTTAAAGATCCACAAAGGGACAGAAAGTGAAGATAAAAGGAAACCTGAATTGGATAGCAGAAAATTATTAATATGCAAAATCTATTAGGGATGTGGAACAGCTGCTTGAGGAACAGGATAGAGGAATCCTATTTGGAATAGTTTTACGATGAAATAACTCTGGCACAAACCCCAGTTCTATGCTCACAAGTGTGTGAGGAAGACTGTAGATGGATTAGACATCTGTAATGCTGGTGATGTTTAACCTCTGTAGTGTTTGTGGAGAGTTCTGTAATCTTAATTTGGAAATCAGTCCTTTACATTAATCTGGTAATGTTTCTCCTTCATCTTCATGATGAAACTACCATCTGATAAAGGAATCACATACCTTCTGTGAGGTACAATATTGTAAACATTTGTTTTATTTTTAATCTGATACGTTGCTGACTATGAAAGGGTGGGATTTCCAGGCACATGTTCTTCCATCCAAATCTCTTCATTTACCATATGGAAAGAAGGAAAAGCTGTTTCTCCCCTGCAGCGGCTGAGGGTGTATCCAGTCAGCAAATTAACAAATTGGTGATGCTTTGATAATGGGCTTGTGTCAGGTAAACCAGGTGTGGAGAAAACAGGCTGAATGAACACTGAGCGATCAGTGTTATTAAGTCTATTAATAAAGTGGCTGTTCCTTGGAACAAGAATATTTTTCCATTGTGTTCTGCAAGTTGTATTTCCAAATGTGGAGTATTTTTTGAGGATGACTGACTAAACACGGCCACAGACTGTAGCTACAGTAAAAGGTAGAAAGGGTCCTAGGATTCCAGGCTTTTCCTTTTATGAGAAGTGTTTTGCAGCACAAATTTTTAATGAGCCCCAGAACCCCATAGGCAGTATTTTGCAGTCATCCTGAGAACTTCTACCTGTGACTGGGAGAGCCTGGTATAAAGGGCTTAGTATTCTAAACTGTTCTTAAGTTGAAATTCCATAAATAGAATCATTGAGTGGCCCAGCTTGGAAGGGACCTCCAAAGCTCATCCAGTCTGGCCACCCTGTAGGGAGCAGAGACATCTTCAACTAGAACAGGTTTGACAGATCTTTGTCCAGCATCCCCTTGAAGATCTCCAGGGATGGGGCCTCAACCACCTCATTGGGCACCAGATTTAATATCAAATGGAATGCAGGGGTAGAAATTTCAAGCAGAACTCCAAAGACTTACAAAATGAACATTGTGATGCTCCTGGAAGACCTATTCTACCATCCAAGTGTTGGTAGATAGTTTTCAGGTATGAAATTTGAGGAAAGTATAAATTAAGCTTTCCACTTGATGACCTCTTGAGCACGGACATGGAGAAACACTTTCTTTTGTTCTATTTAGGCACTTGTATCTGAAGATTTTTCTTCTTTTATTAGGTTAAATAAGGCTCATTGCTTTTTCTTTACTGGTCACATCTTCTGAACCAGTGGCAACTTGTGTTGGTGTACTCTGGACTCATTGTTGTTGGGTCACATCTCTCTGTATGTATGATATTCCAGCCTTAACAGTGCTGAAGAGACCAAAAGGACACTGAGCATCTGGCAGGCTCTCCTCATGTTTATGTATCCCGCTACAATGGCTGCCCTTTTGCAACCGCATGACATTTGCTTCTATTCCCCGATGCAGCTATTCAAATAGACACTCCAAAAAATATTTAGGTTGTAGGTAATTCAGAAAGTCCCTAATTAACTGCACTCAGTTTATAGTGTCTGTGGACCCAAGACCTTTAGTTTTTCAGGGTTTTTAATGAACAAGTTGTTATCTAAATTAAGACATTTGCATTCTACCCTCTTATTTCTTCCCTCTTAATGAGCAAGTATTTTTCTATTTGGATACCAACTCTGATTGAGTGGAAACAGTTTAAAGCTATATTGCCTTGCTCATGTTATGTAATTGATAATATTAAGGTATTCATTTAAATGTGAATAATTTAAGTAGTGATTTTATCTTATGGTGTTGAGGAATGAAGAGGGACAGACCCATGCTCAGCTCAAACCATTGTTTGGAGAAGGGAATGGAGTAGAGTTGATGGTTGGGCATGGTAATCCCAAGTGTCTCTTGCAACCTGAATGATCCTATGAACTACAGAATCATAGAATCATCAGGGATTGGAATGGACCTTGAAAGATCATCCAGTCCAATCCCCCTGCCACAGCAGGATCACCTAGACCAAGATTCTATGAAAGGTATTTCAAGAAATGGTTGGTAACTAGAATGGACTGTGCAGCATCATCCTTGATTGCTTCTGGTGTTGAGAAGAGGTTGGGATTAAAGATTTGTTGAACATTCCTTCCCTTTTTCCCCCCTGTTCTCTTGTTAGTGTCATCTTAGCTGATCATTTTTTTGGATGGAGTAAGAGGTGAGAACCCTTGTGTGGTCACTGAAGTTAGAAGCAGAATTACTGGACCATCTAGCAATGCTTTACCAGGATAAATGACTTTCACCTTGTGGTCATTCTTATGAGCAGAAAGTTATCCTTAGAGGAAAAGAGGATGAGGTAAAATCCATTTGCACTGTGTATTCAGTGTGCAGAAATAAATATAGCTGGGCTTTTCCCTTACAGTTACTCATTTAGTTTACTTATAGAACCGAGAGCAGAACAAGGCTCTTGATACATTTATTTCCATTCTCCTTTGGCCTTGTAATGTAGTTGCCTGGGTTATTATGAGATATTTAAATGGTCAGGAGATGGACTCTGCAGATAGGACTGAGTGAAGTCTGAATATGATGCTTCTCTTCTCTACTCAGTTATAGACCAGCTTCTCTGGAATCTGATCACATAAAAGACTTAATTATTTCCCCCACCTATTAGAGCAAAGAACAACCTCTGGTGCGTTTAAAATGGTCATTATATGACTATCGGCATTCCCTGTGTCCTAAATGCTTAGCAAATTGGTTGGAAACAATTCATCTAACAAAGCAGTCTCTCATTTACTCTACTTCACATAGCTCAAGTTAAAAAAAAAAAGTTCAGACACTGCTTTTATAAACCATTTAATACAGTTTATGATAGCAATAATCCCCTTGAAATTGGTTATATTACTGTAGTTTGTTACAGTGTTAACTGCCCTTGTCTTCGGCTTGGTCCATTAACTGAAAATCCAGCCATTACCTTCTAATGGGATGATTGCTTCAGGATTACTACCTGATTCTTAGTTTAGAGAATAATTTTCTTGAAGGATAGCAAAGCAGTGACAAAATGAACCCCAAAGTTCTCAGCTGAGGTTTTATGTAGCTGTGATCTGTTTAGATAAGGTGTCTCTGAGCGTTAAAGTTAGTTCATGTCATCACTTGTGCCACCAGAGATGGAAACATGTAAACAGTGCCTTCCTTTATGAAGATCACATGTTGGCCCAGGTAATCGATGGCAGATGAGAGACAAAGACAGGGATATTGAATGTGATGCTCTAAAAGGGAAGACTTAAAGCTTCAGCGTTACTGTTCAGTTAAATGGGAATTTTGCTTGTGGCTTCAGCAGAAAAAGATTCATCAAGAGAAGGAGTAGATAAAGTTACATCTTTGTGAAGATACCAAACAGATGTAAAAAGGAGAGGCATCATAGGGAATAGGCTTTTGCAGGTAGTATAGACTATGTCTTTATAAAGAAAAGTAGTATTGTCCAATGAATAGATAGAACCATTCACTGCAGAGGATGGAAATCCTATAAGAATTCCCTACAGACTGTCCTTAGCACACTTCAGTGACCTACATTTTCAGTCCCCAAAGTCATCTTTTTCATTGAGTAATTCAATACCAAATCTGATAGAGATTAATTATTAGTTCTGCAGCATTATTAATAACCTTCCAATCCACTCCAACAAAATATGCAGCTATTAATAAAGTTTTGGTGTGAGTTTTGCTGTTACTGCTTCCTTCAGTTGCATCAGACTTCTGGGTTTTCATCTCACACCCTTGAATTTTGTCAGTTTATCTGCTAGGCATTGCCAGCCAGGACGATCTCCAGTTATAGGGTATCAGTAGGCTGTGTGAGCAGCATTTAATACATACTCATGGTGTGAACGGTGAGGCTGGACTTCTCTACTATGGGTTTCCCTGTGTAAAGAAAGCTCAGAAAACCCCTTTTCCTGCTTTGTAAATGACATCACATTTCGATGACCTCTTCTCTGAGACTGAAGAAACCTGGCAACACAGATTTCCTTTAGAGAAAGACATCTGGCTTCAGCCATACTATGATACAATCTGTGTGCCCAAAAAGTCATGGGGAAAGACTACATGTAAGGTAATAGTAAGAATAATTAAATGCTAAATGTGCTGCCTAAGGAAAATGCTAGAAGTGATGTTAGTAAGAATGTAAGTAGGTATTGCTGAGCATTTGAGTCCAGCAAATAAGAGCATCTGCAGTATTTCCAACATGCACATTCCTATGGAGAAACCAGGGATGGCTGTTGAACTCAGGGCTTTCCTCCACAGTGGTACTCCAGGATATGGAGGAAAGTGGTCTTCCTGGTGAAAGAAACCTGTCGTGTTAAGTTAAAAACAACTGGTGCAGCCCAACTGAAAACTTGAGAGCTAGTGACACAGAATCATAAGATTGTTTAGGCTGGCAAAGACCTTTAAGATCATCAAGTCCAATCATTAAGCCAGCTGTCCCAAGGTCACTGCTAAACCCTGCCCCTGAACTTCAAATCTCCACAACTTTGAAACACAGTTAGGGATGGGAATACAGCCCCCATCCTGGGCAGTCTGTTCTAGGGCCTGTTGGTCCTTTCCAGAAAGACATTTTTCCTAATCCCCAACCTAAATTTTGAAGTGCAGGGGGCAAAATTATCTGTATTCACTTGCTGAAATAAATGCAGTGTTGGTTTTACCCTCATTTAATATTTGCAAATGAAAACTGTTTAAATACCACCACCCCTAGGTCTTCAACATCTGTAAACCAAAAAAATATCGGACAAGTGAGCTTGAAATTAAAATAGGTGAGGTTTGTAGCATCTAAATTTAGAAGTTTAAAATTTATTTTACTGTGTTTAGTCCCAATTACCTCACTTTGCCTACGTCAATAGTTCCTCAGACTCCTGGAGGGTCTAATAGCAGAAATTCTCACAGCTTCAAGGACGTGTGAACGGTGATCGCTCTTTACTGTATGGCCCTTGAAAATGGCTAAGGTGGCTCTTTTTAGCTATTTTCTCCTGTGTCCTTTTTAACAGCAGCCACAATCAGAAAGGAGAGGTGATGAAAGCTTTTGAAGCAGAAAAAAAAGAACCCTGCTTGTCCTGACAGAGTAATTTCTATTTTTCTTCCCCTTTTTTGCTGCTCTTCATTATAAGCAATTTCAAATATTAGACTTTTGAATGAAAGGAATGAAATATTTGCAAGAATACAGAGGAAAAGACATCATGTCCCTGCTCTTCTCTCTTTCTACAGTTCATCTCTGTTAGAAAAAGATAGAAATCCAGAAGAATTATTGACATCAATACAGCTTATTTTTCAACTGAATGTTATGTCTCTTGTGTGAGATCTATAGCAGATTCAGCTTAATATTTAAGAACTTGATCTTTATTCCTCATTTCATTTGACTATAAGGCTGTGTTCTGTTTCTGCCTGGTGTGATATCAATCTTATTCACAAATTATATTGAATATTTCTGTCAGGACTGTACACAGTTCTGTCATTTCAGGAGAAAATACTGTTTATTTGGTAAAGGACATATCTTCGGTTGAATCAACAAATTAGCACACGCAGCCTCCAAGCAGAACTGTCCAACTGTGGTTTTTTTCTTCTAAGATGTCAAAACTGGAAAAAAAAACCTTAAAAAACTTTCAGTATAAATCTATTAATTTTTTTTTTAATTTCTAAAATTACTAAGCAAATTTTCAAGGGCAAGTAGTGCTGTGAATTTATGCCTTGAGAAAAAATGCTTTGGATGTAGAATAGTTGTGCAAGGCAATATCACCACTGTTGCAGACTCTAAAGCTGATAGCAAATCATTTGCTAAGTTTGGATGCTGTCAAGTACTGGGAGTGCTTAACTTGAACTCTCAAAATGTGTTCTCTGCATAGTACTGCTGACCCACTAAGGGAGCATGTGGCCTTTATTATCAGTGTTTATTAATTTCCAGACTTTAAATGAAGTCAATCCAGCAGGGCATTTATTTTGAGGTGGTTTTGCTACAGTCCCATTTGTTGGGTGTGTTTTCATTATATTTCAATTAGAACTAAATAAAACTTTTTAAAACCGTGTATGTTTGTCTGTATGCTCTGTGTTTTCTGTGGCTTGTGTTCCACCCAGAATTTAGCCAGATTAAAAGTTGAGAATGTGTTAATTCCTTAAAAATCCATTCAAGAAGCTACATTTGATGTGTCAGCTAATAATCTCAAAATACATTGCCTTAATGAATTCTAAATACTAAATTTATATCATAAGCTTGTGTCTTGGGCAAGAGCTTCCCAGAGGAATGGTAGTTTAATTGTCTGGAAGCAGAAATATAGAGGCAGGAGATCATCCAACTTACTGTGGCATATTAGGCTTAGCCAGGTCCCGAGCCGGCCACTTGCTGATACTCTAGCTCATGGATTGTCATTTATATAAAATTCTCCCTTTGTGCAATTTTTATTCTCCTGAGGGACAGTTGTTAATAGTTGAACCACCTTTAGGAACCTTTGCCATTCTTTTACACTTAGTTGAAGAGAAGCATAAATCAAGTTCTTGCTTGAATTCTCTCTAGGTGCTGCTACTATATATTGAAATCAAGGCACGGTGTCAGGGTTTATATTGGGGAGCTTCCACAGACACTGCATGTAGAGCACAGATAAGGCTTCACAATGTTCTGTGAGATGCAAAAATGGTTCAGTGGGCATGGTGGGGTTGGACTTGATGGTCTTGGAGATCTCTTCCAACATTAATCATAGAATTGTAGAATGGCCCAGGTTGGAAGGGACCTCCAAAGGGCATCTGGCTCAACCCTCCTGCAAGGAGCAGGGACATCTTTAACTAGAGCAGGTTGCCCAGAGCCTTGTCCAGCCTCACCTTGAAGATTTCCAGGTATGGGGCCTCAACTACCTCCTTAGGCAACCTGTTCTATTGTTCAGTCCAGATCCTCCTAAAGAACTTCCTGACATCCCATTTCAATCTGCCTTTCTCTAATGTGAAACCATTCGCCCTTGTCCTATCAATCCAGGCCTTCCCAAAGAGTCCCTCTGTAGTCTTCTTGTAGCCCCTTCAGGTAGTGAAAGGTCCCCCTGGAACCTTCTCTTCTCCAGGCTGAACAACCCCAGCTCTCTCAGCCTGTAGTGATTCAGCGTAAAAGTTTTCCTGCCTCAGTGAGGGGATTGACCCATCTTGTTGAACAGGACTGTGAGCACAGATGTGTAGGAAGTTGTGGTGTTTGATGTCCTGGGGATACAAAAAAGCACATGTGGATGTTAGGACAAAGCAGTATTGAAGCTATTAAGCTCAGTCAGACCTGGTGCTTTCTGTGAACTGAGGGTGGGGAGAGCAGAATCTTTGCAAAGACATTTGTCTGGATGGGTTTTTATGGCTTTTTGACCTTCTCAGGTCAAAAATCTTCAATTGCTTGACAAAATATTTATTATCCTGAATTCTGATTGTTGTTGCTTGACTGATATTGGTACTAATCCATGAAACATGAACATAAAATAAATAAGGGCTTAACCAAGGAAAAACATCACTCATGTGGTTTATCAGGTTGGACAATAACAGTCAGAAATAAAGATAATAAACTTATTTTGTTTCAACAAAGAAAGGGCTAAAATAAACTCCTCTGCAAGGTTGTGGTGATTGGGGTTTTTTTAATTATTATACTTTAAAAAAACCTTTACGTATCAGCAACACTAAATGCAAGAGCAGGGCAATTTCTTGAGTCTTTTACTTCCAGGATCTCATAAAATTGTGTGAGTCTATCCTGGAAAATCATAGCCTTAATCTAAAGCCACATCACTCAGTTTATTTCTAGGGGCTCTGACAAAGCAATAGGATGTATCAGGACTAATGTAAAGGAGTAGACAGCAGGAGCAGGAAAGTGATCATTCCCCTCTGCTCAGCTTTGGTGAGGCCACATCTCAAGTCCTGTGTCCAGCTTGGGGACCCTCACTACAAGGGGGACATTGAAGTGTTGGAGAGAGGACAGAGACTGTTACAAAGCCAGTAAAATATTTGGAACATGTGTCATATGAGGAACTACTGAGAGAGCTGAGGCTGTTTAGGCTGGAGAAGAGGACATTCAGGAGAGACCTTACTGCTTTCTACACTGACTTGAAAGTCTGCAGAGAGGTTGGGGTTGGTCTGTTCTCCATAGCGGCCAGTGATAGGATGAGGGAAGTATCCTGAAGCTGTGCCAGGATATCAGGAGGAAATTCTTTCCTGAAGGGATTGTCAGGTGCTGGAACAGCCTGCCCAGGGAGGGGATTGAGTCCCCATCCCTGGAAGTGTTGAAGAGAGGGGTGGATGTTGGGTTGATGGACAGGGTTTAGTGTGCTGATAGGACTGGGAAAAATTAGCCTTGATGATCTTCAAGGTCTCTTCCAGCTGAAACTGTTTGATGATGACATTCTTTTTACTGTTAGAGTTATGTTTTCCTTTCAAGAATCCTCTTTGAACAGACCTAGTAGTTTTGCAATAGCATCAAGGGTATACGTGCCTCTTTCATTTTTATACTTTAAGCCCAATGGATAATCTGAAATATTTTAGCATCTTTTAAACTGTTAAAAGGTAGCACCATGAAGAAGTTTACTCCTCCCCTCCTACTTGTTTCTGATTCTACTACGGAAATCTATGTTCAGGCCAAGAAGAGATACCAAAATTGTTCTTGTCTGCTCCAAAATACTTGGCTGCCACACACAGTGGAAAACAGATAAGGAAAGAACCTGTGTATTTATATCCTTCCATAGTACCACAAGTGTAGATATAACATTACGATTTTCACATTAACAGAGCTAGTAATGAATATTCATGTTTATCAGTCCTGTTCTAATTAAAACCACTTAGTGTTAGACATTGACATGAAAGGCCAAGCTAACTCTTTCTAGCTGTTAAAATAAATTATTTTAACATTCCACAGATTATGTGGGCGTCTCATGCTGAGAACTTGGGTGCTAAAAGAATTAGTAACAACAAAACGGAGGGGAGTGACTGTGAAACATCCCAAAAGAAGAACATTGTAAGACTCTATAGGTAGAGCCTTATGTAGTGACCAAGAGTGATCCTTTGCTTTATTTAACCTTACAAAACTATTGTGAAGATAAATGGTTTCAGGGCTACATTTTTTTCCACAGAAGACATTAACACGCAGAGGAATTAAGATCTAGATTTCATAAACTACTTGGTTGCCAAACAATGCAGTAGTGCAGATCTTGCAGACAATGTTAGGGTGGAAAACCTTGCTGCAAATTTATACCTGAAGAGCTATTGTCCTCCTCAACACTTCATTTTCCAGCCTGTTCTTACTGGTTTGTACCATTGACCAGCTTTACTTTTGCTCAGTATTAGCTTTGTTTCCATTGTTCTTTTTCTCCCAAATCAAGTGTGTTTATCCTGGCGGAATTTCAGACTAGCCTGAATCCATGTCAGCATAGGGTGGCTCAAGCTTTCCTCAAACCCTTGTTTATAGTCTCTTTGCCAGTTTGGAGAACAGACCTTAATTTTTCTTTTCTTTTTTTCTTTTTTCCTTTTTTTTTTTTTGTAATGAAGATCGGTTTTTAAAATTGCTGTAGGCATTTTCCTAAGATTATGATTTAAAGTCTTAGTCTCTTGAGGTCCTTGAGAAATAGGCCAGTCTCTGATCACTCTTGAGCAGTTGCCAACTTGCCAGAAATATGTATAGGGAGGAGGGTAGGATGCGTCTGCGTTTCTAATTAGCTCTTTTCATATAGCAACTTATATAACCTTCTCTTGAAGTGACAAAAAATTAAGCTGTTAAAAAAAATACAGTCTATTTTCCACTGGGTTTTCCGTTATTGCTTTACTGAATTGTTTCAAAATGATAGGGAATAGTTAAACTAAACTGGTGGAAACTACAGCGGAAATTATACCTGTCTCTGCAGAAGATGGGAGGAGAAAGGTAATTATGAAGTTTGGAAGCCGCTGTATAGAGACTTGATTTGAATAAATTTAAATCATCTACTGACAGCAAGCAGTTGCTAATACACTTTGACCATGGCAGAGCCGGACAGACTGCTCTATTTTTCATTATTTATTTAAATGGCCTTTAATTTCAGATGATGAACCTGAATGTGGGTTTCTATGCTATTTCCTGAATTCCTTTTCAGAAGCATATCTTCAAGCCAGCAGAAACCACCTCAAAATTCCTTTTTTGACAACTGAGAAATGACGCAGTGCCAAGCTGGTGCAAATGTTTCTGCAGTGGTCATGGGAGGCAGCTTGGGTGGTGACTGGAGCCAGATAGCTCAGAAGGAGCAGGATTAATCTGGAAACAGGTTGAAGAGGAAACTAACCTTCCAAGAGCATTTTTCCCTTGATTCAATAATTTTGATTACTGGTGAACATCTTGGCTACCAGCTAGCCATGGTTTCCTATGAAGGATCTGGTTGTGGTTACAAGTAGTGCAGATCCACGTGTGTTCAATATTTTCCTCCAGCCATTAAAAAATATTGAAGAACTTGAAAAAACTGGTGCAAAACTACTAAATTTTTGTGCAAATTATCTTGTTCCTCCTGCATTGAAGTCCAGGAAAACACAGGGTTTAGCCAATACAAATTGGCTATTAAGTACCAGTGAAGTATGTGAAGTAAAAATAAGGAAGAATATTTCCAGTGAGATTATATAGAGAGATTTCTAGACTTAAGAAGACAGTGAACTCAACTGAAAGGGTGATACGTGCTCCAGTGTTGTCAAGATCCAGTGTTGTTGGGATCAAATGTATTTTGGATATGGCAATATGGTTAAAATGCATCCACTTACGTTCTGTAGGGAATGACCGACAGAATGAGCCAGTGAGAAACGTGAATATTCATTCCTGCAAGGATTCCAGCTGAAAAGTGCCATCTTCCTTAATCTAGTGCAGATTCACAGATCTTTAACTGAAGAGGAGAATAAATACAGCCACGTGCACCTGAGCATTGGGTATGAAAATCTGTTCAGGTAGCTGTTTTTGTTAACTTAAATTAATAAACATGGAGATCCTCTTCTACAACCCAAGGGAGAAACTGACACATGAATACCAGTGGGTCACATCTAAAGGAATATCCACAGTGAGGGCAGAGATTTGGAGACAGGAGAACCTGCGTAAACATCCAGTGCTTACACTGGTGGCATGCATCTGGTATCATTGAGTCAAGGAATTCAGTTTCTGAGGCTGTTATTTCCAAAGTGTTAAAAATTAAGCATTAAGCATTAACACACAGAAAGCACTTTGTCAGGTTTGGGCAGTCACAAAATCATTTAGGTTGGAAAAGATCTTGAAGATCATGGAGTCCAACCATTGACCCAACTGCACCAATCCCACCACTAAACCCTGTCCTTAAGGTTTTTAGTGGAAAGTTTCAGATAGGTTTTTCTGCCCTGGCTTTGTTCCACTGGCTAGCGAAGCTCATCTTTATGAACAACGCGAATAAAACTGCTTTTCCTTTCCCAAGGTCCTGCTCAAGGTACTGCTTTTCCTTTCCAACATCTGCTTGGTTGGAATGTGACCTCAGCCTCCCAGAACCTCACACTCTCTCCTGGTGTGTTTGGGTTGTGCTGGGCAAAAAGCAGTTGTGTGAGGTGTATTTCTCAGTGATGAGGTGTGTGCAACAGTTTCTCGGAGAAAAGAAAGAGCAGAAGCAGCCAATTTCTCCTGACCCAGTGACCCTTCAAGTATTCACATACGCTGGCCCCGATCCTAGCCCTTCTGCAGCTGGAGTGCAGCAGCGCACAATAGGGCTGGAACAACTCCTGTGAGAATTCCATAAAAAGGATAAAGGAGTAGGGAAAGAAAAAAATGAAATTCATGTAGATGCTGTGCTGGGTGGATTAAATGAATCCTCCGAAATGGGACCGTTTCCAGTTGTTCAGTCAGCTGACGGTCTTTGGAATGAGGACAACTATTATTTATTTGTGTATTTGCACCTCAACTGATAGAAGGGTTTGTGTTTGTTCCATATAAAATGCTAGTAGGTCAGTTTTCCTATTGATTGTCTGCCTCTTGAGCTGCTGGGAACAAGTAAATTGTCATAATAAACGTAAGTATCTTCTATAAAGTTTATCCAGCAGTTTGATCAAAGTATTGGGGTCTGGTTGGGGCTGTTTTCTTTCTCTTGTGCTGTTTCTTCTATTCTCATAGTTTCCAGATACTTAAACTAATGTTTCAAACTCCAATCCAATACAGAGGATGATAAAAGGATTTGGGTTCAACCGTTTGGCTCGTGGGGATTTACATGGGTTCAGCCTCCTGGCTCCATGACACTGTTTCAATGTTGTGTGTCTGTCCAGTTCAGCAGATCAGCTTTTGCAGTCAAGGTAAACTAGGTTTCAGCATGTACCAAGGCTGGTACTGGCACAGGCATCAGACCACTGATGGTTAGCTGGGCAGAATTTGGATAACAGTGATTTTTGATTATATTTCCCCTCAAATAAAAAATAAAAAATTAAAACTTCTATTCCAAGAAAATGCAGAGACTTAATTTCCTCCCTTTTTTCTACTAGAGGTTGTGGAGGAATAATTTGGAAAGCTGATCCTATGGCTTATTTGTTCATTTCTAGACAAGCTATATCCAAACATCTTGGCACACGGACAGAATAACAGAATTAAAGTGATTCCAGCTTCCCCCTTGGCAGACGGAATGGAACAGTGTTGTGATGCAAACATCTTCCTTAGATTTGGGCCAAAATGATTTGCTTTTCCTTTCATTCAGAAGAAGAGGCTGTTTCTCATGTCCGTTTCATCAGCTCTAATAATTAGCCTCCAGAAATTTTGTAACCAGCAGGAGTAGGGTGGTGATGGTACCCCCATACTCTGCACTAGTGAGACTGCAACTTTAGTACTGGGTCCAGTTTTGGGCACCACAGTATAAGAAGGACATTGAGGTGCTGGAGTGGGGCCAGAGAAGGGCTACAAGGCTGGGGAGGTCTCCAAAACAGGCCCTATGCGTTAGCGGCTGAGGGAATTGAGGTTGTTAAGTCCAGAGAGGAGGAAGCCGAGAGGAGACTCTATTGCTCTATGCAACTACCTAAAAGGAGGTTCTATAGAGGCTGGTGCTGGTCTCTTCTCCCAAATGACTAATGATGGAACAAGAGGAAATGTCCTCAAGCTGTGTCAGGGGAGGTTTAGATTGGATATTAGGAAGAAGTTCTTTCCTGAGAAAATGGTTGGGTACTGGAACAGGCTGCCCAGGGAGCTGGTAGAGTCACCATCCCTGGAGGTGTTTAAAAACTGAGTAGCTAGAGCACTTGAAGACATGTTCTAGGGGTTAGGGAGCTGTTGGGATGAGAGATCAACTTGATGATCCTGAAGGTCCTTTCCAGCCATGATGATTCTGCCTAACATGCAACCATCAGATAACACTGAATGTATATTCCTTACAATCCCACTATGTTTTTTCAGCACATATTTAAGCTGTTCTTCACAGTGTTGTGAGCTCCAAGTGACTGTTACCGACGTGTGGGATGTTACTCAGTTTGTGATTTAAGTCTATTGCCTGACAAATACATGTTTTCATCAGCTCAATCACAGAACGATTGAGGCTAGAAAAGCCCTCTGAGCTCATCCAGCCCAGCCCAGGACCTAACATCACCACATTTGGGCAGACCAGGGCATTAAGGGCCACAGCCAGGCTGTCCTTCAACACCTCCAGGGATGGGGACTCCACCACTGCCCTGGGCAGTCCATTCAAGGGTCTGAGCAACCTTTCTGTGAGGAAGGGCTTCCTGACATCAAATCTGTCCCTCCCTTGGCTGCTTCAGGCCGTGCCCTCTCATCCTGCCCCTGGCTGCCTGGGAGAAGAGCCCAATCTCCATCTGACTTCAAACTCCCTTCAGAGAGTTGTAGATATGGAGAAAGTTCCCCCTTAGCCTCCTCTTCTCCAGCCTCTCCTCACCAGACTTTCCCTCTAGCCCCTTCCCCAGCCTTGTTGCTCCTCTGGACCTGCTCCATTCCACCAATCTCTTTCATGGAGTGAGGGGAAGTCACCTCTGACTGAAGTGTTATTGACAAAGTGTACATGACTCTCATATTGAGACATTATCAGTAACACCACAAAGAGACAAACACTCACCAGCAGACATAGCTAAAGCTATTCTTTATTCTAGTGATTAACAATAGCTCATAATTGTCCATGTCAACCCTAAGAATGGACTAGGTCAGATAAATATATCTTCTTGAGGAATCTGAATCTGGCACCTGTATACTAGCCCTGTGCTGAGGTTCTTTTGGAAAATGTCAATGAGTTTGGCCTATACTCAAACCATTTCGCGGAACTCTGGTGTCAGATGTTTGCAAGGTTACATTAGGTCTACCTTGTTTCCTTTCCCTGTGTGCTGAGTGTGAGCTGTTTGGTGCGTTCATGCACTGTCTGTAAATAATTGCTTATTTTTTTGATCTGGAAAATTTCCTTCATTCTCGTTGACTTTTGAAGAGATCAGCACCTCTGAGTGTCAGCAATGTTATCGCTCAGCCTGCTCAGGTTACTGCTCAGGTTTCTCTCTGCTCATGCGTACTAAAGCATTTACATAGGATGTGGAGGTTATGATGTGTGGGATTCTGGTGATGCCAGATGTCTCTGGAACTGTTCACCGGAACCCATGGAGCTGCATGGAAATACTTTTCTCTGTTATAATTCTTTTCAAGGAAGTAAAGGATGGGATGGTGACTGTTGGAAACTTGGATACTTCAAGATTTCTGGCAAATTAATTCAGCAAGGAAGAACATGGGAGACTGCTGTCAGATGATGACTCCTCGGAGTAAGCTAGATGAGAACAGCCCTCTGATTTCTTGGAACAGCTACCTAATTCTTGCACCTTCACGCAATTGTGCAATCCCTCCGGAGTGTTTAGGGGAGATAGGAGGAACTGGTATTTTATTTGAGGAGAATTTGTTCCCCAATATTAAAATTATTGTGGTGCTTTTCATAATATTCTTCCCTTGTCCATTCACTGGATGGGCTGGTTTCAGAAAACAGAACCTATTTCCTTAGTGCACCAGTCCCAGTGAAATATTTAGTGACTAGGGGTTCTGGCTTTGGCTTGCCATAGGAAATATTTATTTCTTATCAAGCACACATAAATAAAAACATTTCTTCAACAATTATTTCATATGACAAGAAAGTATTAAAGATCTGCAGGTTGGCAAATAATTACAGTAAAAGAACTACCTGTATTCACTGGTCTTGGTGCCCAAGATTTGCCCTGTTTTGGAGAACACGTCCTATAGACGTTCTTCCTTTTGCTGTATTGTGACTTGCGTGTTTCAGAATATTGGGATTCACACAGTCAGGGATCAGGAAAGAAGAGATTATGGACCGAAACAGAGTGATGCAAGTTATCAAGGCTCAATAATCACAAGAACTTGCTCATCTCCAGATGGCTGTGGACTCTGGAAATCGCTATAGAATTTGTACTGCATAGATTAGTGTGAGTGAAAATTCCTTTAGAGCACATTTGAAATTGCGGGATGTGGATCTGAAATCTATTGGGCAGGTGTCAAAGACTTTACTGTGCAGTGTCAACTTCACTTTCTTTGGGGACTTGTTCAAACTTCCAGGTAAATTTTTGATGTTAATGGGCTGTTGTGGGGTCATTTCTCAGAGCTGTAACACAGTCACTAAATGACAGAATTATTCAGGTTGAAAAAGACCTCTGACCAGGTTAAGTCCAGCCCATGACCTAACATCACATCAGCCAGACCAGGGCACTAAGGGCCACATCCAGTCTGTCCTTCAACACCACCAGGGATGGGGATTCCACCAGTGCCCCGGGTAGTCCATTCAGGGTCTGATCACCCTTTCCAAGAGGAAGGGCTTCCTAACATCCAACATAACCTTCCCCTGTCAGCTTCAAGCCCTGCCCTCTTATCCTGGCCCTAGTTGCCTGGAAGAAGAGCTAGATCCCCACCTGACTACACTGTCCCTTTAGGGAGTTATAGAGAGGGATAAGGTCCCCCCTGGGTCTCCTCTCCTCCAGGCAACACATTCTCAGCTCCCTCAGCCTCTCCTCATAAGGCTTCTCCTGCAATCCCTTCCCCAGTATCACAGTATTACCGTATGATAAGGTTGGGAAAGGCCTTACAAATCATCCAGTCCAAACTAAATCCAAATAAACCAAGTAAACCTAACGTCTAACATCTAGATTATTCCACTCAGCACTTTATCCAGGCTAACCTCTAGGGATGGTGACTCGACCACCTCCCTGGGCAGCCCGTTCCGAAACCAGAAATAGTCTTGCTGCTCCTCTGCACCTCTTCCAATCCCTCAATCTCTTGAAGTGAGGGTCCCAGAACTGCCCCCAGTACTCAATGGGAGGCCTCCATAGTGCCCAGTACAGTGAGAGAATGATGTCCTTAGTCCTGCTGGCCCCACTGTTGCTGATACAAGCCAGGATGCCATTGGCCTTTTGTGCCACTTGGGCACACTGCTGTATCACGCACAGATGGTTGTCAACCAATACTGCCAAGTCCCTCTCGGTTAGGTCACTCTCCAGCCGCTCACCCACCAGTACCTAGCTCTGCTGGGAGTTATTGTGGCCAAAGGGCAGGACCCTGAACTTGGTCCTATTAAGCCTACAAGTTCATTGCTTTTGCACATGGGCAAATAAGGTGCAGTACATTAAAGTGATAAAAATTCTGTGCTTAGGCTGAGATTTTAAAAGGACTACATGGAAAGGCCTGCCTGTGTTAAGCATTTGTCTAATAAATTCTACCCTGTGGATTTATTTTTAGACCCAAACTCCTGTTTAGCTGCATAAAGAAAAAAATTCGAGCCACTTGTGAAATTGTTGTAATAAATTTTTCAGCGTTTGGATTAGTGTAATTAGATCACACAATCCTTTGATTTGTTCCAATGTGTTAGAGCATTTCCACTATGACTTTGACACTTGTTTTGAGCACTTTCAGCTCTTAGATGCAAGTAATTTGTTTGAGTAACGCATTAAGAATTTAAATTGATGTGCAGTCTGGAAAAATACCTGTTCCACGACCCAGTGCACAAAGGTGTCGCAACAACAGTGAAATGTTTGATGGGAGGCAGGAAAAAATGCAGCGTTTGGAGGGGTAAGATCAGTTAATCCAGAGAATGCTGCCAAGCTTCAACTGGCAAATGGTCTTTGTTTCTCACCTCGCAAAAGAGATGGGAGCCCTCAACCGTGCTATTACTCAGCAGATAGCTCAGTGATCTTTATCCCAGTTCCTTTAACCTGAACTCTGTTTTGTTAGTATTTCAAGAATCTCACAAATCTCTCAGATGGACTGAGAAGAGGTTTATTTCAGTGCTTTATAGTCATAATTTGAAGAGTTTGGGGGATAATTATTGCACAGAGGAGCTGTGTGGTGCTGTTGCTGGTTCCTACGAACGATGATAGTATTTGATCGATGGGGCTTGGAATGTCTGTTCAGTGCTTGTTCACAAGCAGGGGCAACAAACAATAACATTAACCTGTGTTTTTAATCCTGGAGATGATTTGCAGAGTGTCACTCATGGAGCAGCTATTGTGCTCTAAGGATGAATGCGTCTGCATGGAAGTAAAATAATTTTGTAGAGACCATAGATGTAAAATCTTCCTTTTTGCACCTATGTATATAATATTTGCTTCTGTTGGTGATTTTGCTTCTCAAAACCATTGCATCAGAAACTAAGGGGTTGATGAGGATGTTCTAGCAGGAAAACATTGCAGGAATTGATGTGAAAAGACCCCACACTATTCACCCAGTTTTAAATTTTGGCACTGTTGAATATCCTGCCCTGTTTTATACTGACCACAAGTGAGGCTTGGTCATATTCCAGCTCCTGGTGATGTAAGTTCCTTCTGCCTGCATCTTGCTAGGCTTTAGCACCCATGTTCTGTTTTCCAAACTTGCAGTTTTATGCCAGGCTGCCTCTCCCACAGCTGCCTGGATATAAATGGATGCTCATAAATAACTTGGCCATGGTTAGAAAGCTAACACACGCTCAGATCACTGCCTGTTGCAATTACTACCATTCCCTTAGCTTGTTCATTGTTCTCCCTGTCAGCAGTGCTCATTTACCACTCCTTAGCAGAAGATAGTAGCTTTTTTTCTTATTATTTTGAAGCAACGTGATGCCTGTCTTTGAGTAGCGCTGACTTTGGTCTAAAGCCCCAGTGTGTTATGGCTTATCAGACAGAAAATGTCAGGAAAATAACTTTTCCTTTGGAACAAAATGCAAATCTTACCTCTGACCAGAATGTACCTCTCTAATGTGCTTGAGCAAACGCACAGTGTTGCTGCTCTTGTATGCAAATAAATAGTTAAAGGATATTAATGACTTGGTCAAAGTGTGAATTAAGAATCATTCAGGTTGGAAAAGACTCTTAGGATCATTGAGTCCAACCAAGAAGTCCCTGACTGGGTCATAAAAGTCCTTATTCATATCCTGTGCCTTTACGCCCCACCCTTGTTTGTTTGTGAATGCTGCTGCAAATAGAGGAAGTTTTACACTGTGAGGTAGCTCTGTTGCTGGGTAGTGTATGGTTTCCTGAATTCTGATGAGCACCAAACTGTCCCAGGCACCCCACAGTGCCCTGGGTGATGTCCACTGGGTCTGCTGCTGATGTGCTCAGTAATGAAGACAAATTGAGCGGGTTTTTCTGCTTGTTGCCTGCATAATGCTTTATAAATATTGAGGTAAAGTTTTGAAAGAAGGATTTAAATGGTCAGCATCAGGCTAGACTTGCAGATTTCTTTAACCAAAGACCAACATATTTATTTTTTTTTGCCTATCCAACTTCCTGAATATAAAATTTCCATTGGAAATGACTTTTTAAACAAGCATTCCCTCGTGGTGCCCGTAACCCAAACACTCTATCAGAACAAGAAAATGAAACTCATTCAAAAGTCTAAACAAATGTGTAAATGGGCAGTTTATTTTCACTTCTGGAGTAAATGGGAAAAGTAAGCAAGCAGAAGTATTGGTCAAATGGGAGGTCAATTTATAACATTCTTTTAAGTTCAGTAATCAAAGGTGCTGTGGGTAATAAAAGCCAGGACAAATTTGATTCCATTTTTCTGTTGGTCTGATTTTGAAGCTGAATGTGTTTCTTGGAACATAGATATCCGAATCTTGGAACCTGAATGGCTTTAGTTTTGAGAATTATAAGAAAATTCAATTTTTTTTCTTTTTTTCCACAGTAAATGCAATGAATTTCTAGTGATGTCAGTAATGCTTTGGGTATTGATTTAGTTCTGTGCCCAAACTTTATGTAGTCTGCTGAAGCCTTTCTTTGCTCTTGATCCTGAGTTTGTCTCTGATTGACAATGCCTGTATGCAGCATAGCTACAAGAATTGTTTCTATCCACTCCTGTTTTACATATTATCTTGTGCTTGGACTACTAAACAAAGTGGAATGTGTATTATCTGAATAGCAGGAGTCAGTTTCCTCTATTGGCAGCTCCTCCTTGAATTGTGTTTGCTCTGTAGGGATGCAGTTGTGGGCACACAGATCACGGATCTTTTCTTGGCCTGAAATGGTTCTGCCTTTCAGTTTACCTGTGCTGGAAGGAGGAGGAGGTTGTGCAGAACAATGTTACCAGTGCAATCAGGTTGTGGAGATAGACAGGAATAAAACAGATAAAAGGGCCACCAGCCTTACCACCAAAGAGAGTGACAGAAACTGGTATTCCAGGATGAAAAGCAGAGCAGCTCCCAGTGCAGAACCAAATGAACTGGGCTTTGAGGCTGACAAGGAATTTCAGGCTATATGAACTGAAGGAACCCTGTTGACTGCGGGGTTAGCTAAATCAGAACCGTATTCTCAGCAATGGATCCAGCTGCTACAGCCATGGGAGGCTGCTACCTCCTCCTACCTCCTCAAGAGCTGCAGCTAAGGAGAGACAGAGTAAGGGGAATTGTTTGGTCTCATCTGTCATTAATCTTAAAGCAGTCATACATTTATTTTCCTTTCAGTGCTGAATTAAGCTGTTGTCACTACACATTCCGTGACTTGCCCGATACTATCGTGTGTCCCTGATGGGGCTATCGAATGGCTGCTCCTAGACATGATGCTGTTTACATATTTGTTTTGTTCAGACACCTCTGTTTCAACAGCCTGTTAAACAAACCAGTGTATTGATCTGAAAATTACTTATTATTAGGAGCCTCAGACTGGGCTGCACTGTATTGATATTTGAATCTTTATTTTTCCTGATCTTCCTTCAAATTGCAGGTTTGGAATACTAAACTGCCTTTTTCTCTGCAGCTGCAGAATGAACTTTGTATCTTGTGGTTTGTCCTGTTGTACTGGGTATCATATCAGTCTACAGAGGGGGAAATCTGATTAAATCTGATTGCAGTGGATTGATAATGCATTGTTCCCATTCTTATGGGGTGGATAGGTTTCTTTAAACCAGTTTTATTTCATGTAGATCCCTGGTTCTCAGGCTCTGAGATGGTGACTAGGAAAAATTTTTAGGGGCACAGAACATCCTTGGAGGTGGGAATGAAGAAATAAATAAATAATGATATGGCCACTAGCAAGTATTTGACTTTCCTGGTATGGAGATACTTGAGACTTATAGTGTTGAGAAGGTTTGCTGCCCACTGTTGTAATAAGGTGGATGTCAGTGATGTCAGTGAAACGTGCTGAGGAAATGTCACACATGTCTGCAATTGGCTACCTCCGGCTAGCCAGGCACAGCTGGAAATCTGGGAAACAGATGTTGCCTTCAATCAAGCAAGGGTCAGAGCAGCCTTGGGACTCAGAATGTCTCTATTTCTAGAACCAAAAAGCAATCCTTGGGTAGTTTCATTGGGACAGTGATTACTATAGCAGCTTTTCTTGCTTTTGTAAAAACAGAATAAAAATGTACAGATGCTTATAGAACAGAGTGACAAAAAACAGTGGGCAGGCATCCAGGCAAGATGGGACAACCGTTGAGGAAAGGGGCCAAACAAAAGAACATCCCTGGCTGAGCTGAATAAACTCCACCTGGCAACTTTGCAATCCTGAACAGCACAGAGTTTCCTACTGACTCTAACACAGCAATCTGAAGCCACCTGGCTGATGTCTACTTTGCAAGCCTGAGAACAGCAGTCAGTTTACAGCTCTTCATCCTGAGGGAGTTCTCTGTCCTTTCTATCCTATCCTTTATAGAACCATCCTCAAAAGCCTGGATTAGGATCGCTCCATGACTGGCACACAGGGAGGAGAACTTGGAAGCAACGCGCTGCAGATTCCAGCTTCGACTGCACAGAAGCTTTGACAGAGGACCAAGTCTTTTCTTCCTAGCTAAGACTGAGTGACTGTAAATTTGGACCTGGTTCACAGAAACCAGAGTTGAGTTTCTTTCCCTCCTATGAAATGGCAGCAACATATGGAGGCTGAAATCCAGCCCTGGGATTCTGCCAGAAGAGCAAGCAGAAGCCTTCTAAGCTGTTGACTAGTCAAGCTCCTGGTAGACAAAAACTGGGTATTACCCTTACAGGTGAGAATACAAGAGAAAACAGCTCAAATACATTTATTTGTAAAGTCATCACCTTCCAGAAGGGAGATATCCACCCATGGGTGGAAAAGGAGTGGACCAGGATTTTCCCCACAGAGCTTTTTTAGATGTCATCCAAAAACCATGTTGTTTTAGTCATAAATGAAGCAGCCTTCACTATTTTGTCTTTTCTTTTGTTCTTTAGTTACTGTGTAGTCAGGGAGTAAATGACAGCTTCAGTTCACTTAGTGTTTAAAGCTCTCTGGGCCCCTTTACAGCAGCTTTCTGCAGCAATACCTGAATTAGTCCTACTGCTAGTGTGGCCATAGCAATGAAAAATTCTCCTCCAGGAGCTCTGCCTCTGCTGCCTACAGCTGTGGTTCAAACACACCCTATAAATATTTCTCTAGAACTTCTTGTTTGCCTCTTTGTAAGGGTGTGTGCTGTTGACGGAGGTTAATTCTTCTCCAAATCATGCCTTTCTCTCTCATCTCCTCACAGTTACAGTTTATGCTGTACAGCTTGGGCTGGTGTCACATCCCACATCCATACTCTCACCCCAATCCCAGTCCCTAATCTGGTGCTTTATCCAGATCATTTTTACCTTCAATCTTTTTTTCAGTGTATAGTAGGTTGTGACCTTCTGTTTCAGGACTTGGTCTGCCACATTCACTCTCCTGTTTCTTTGTGTCTGCCCACAGGTGACACCAAACCCACTAGTGTCTGGGGTCCCCATTTCAGGAGACCACTGAAGCAAGTGTTCACATCCGTCCTGTTAATGGCCGTGTGCCATTGTCTTGGGTGATTCCTTGAATTGGAACTTCTGTGCAATCATTGCACCAAAACAATCGTAGCAACCTTCTCTCTCTCTACAAGAACTTCCATGCCCAAGTGGCCTGGAAGGCAGATGTCATCCTGGCTTGTATCAGTAATAGTGTGGCCAGCAGGGCTAGGGATGTAATTCTCTCCCTGTACTGGACACTGGTGAGGCCTGTCCTCAAGTAATGGGGGCAGTTCTGGGCCCCTCACTTCAAGAAAGTGTTTAAGGGGCTGGAGCAGATCCAGAGGAGCAATGAGGTTGAAAAGAAGACTGGAGGGAAAGTCTGATGAGGAAAGGCTGAGGGAGCTGTGGGTGTATAGCCTGGAGAAGAGGAGACTTGGGTGTCACCTTCTCCCTCTCTATAACTCCCTGAAGGGAGGTTGTAGTCACATGGGGTTTGGGCTCTTCTCCCAGGCAACTAGTGACAGGACAAGAAGGCAGGGCCTGAAGCTGCCAGGAAGGATTAGGATGGATGTTGGGAAACTATTTTTCATAGAAAAGGTGATCAGACCCTGGAATGGACTGCCCAGGGCAGTGGTGGAGTGCCCATCCCTGGAGGTGTTTAAGGACAGCCTGGCTGTGGCACTTAGTGCCCTGGTCTGGCTGATGTGGCGGAGTTAAGTCCTGGGCTGGGCTGGATGAGCTCAGAGGGCTTTTCCAGCCTCAATAATTCTGTGATTCTGTAATAGGTTATTGAGGGAAACATGATATAAATATCTCATCTAATCCAGATTCCCCTCAAAGCAAGGTTGTCTCCAACATTAGAAGAGGTTAATTACTACTTTGCCTACCTAAGTCTAGAAGACTTCCATGACTAGAAGACTACCTAAGTCTAGAAGACTTTCCCTGACCCATGTAAGTAACTTGCAGTGCTGCACTCACATCCTAGAGAAGACATTTTTACTGGAGAAATTCTCTAGCTGTCTCTAGTTTCATCGGTCTTGTCCTAAGGTTGAATGTACTTATCAAAACTCTGAGGTGAGTTCATCCTCGGAAGAGTATAATATGGCCTGAAAAACACTTTTTAGTTAGTTTTTAAAAAAAATACATAATCATTTTTAAAATCCCATTTTTCTAATACAAAATCCAGTGCTGCCTCAATTATCTGAATGCCATAAGAAACAGTGATTGTGCTTGTGCTCAAATAATCCAGGGGATTTTCAGCATAATTAATAAATGCCAAGGGACATAACCCCATTTCAGATGACTGACGTTACACTCCAGCATGCGAAAGGAATCTTGTTCTTTTGTTGTCATGTACTGACACACACAACTTGTGACCAATAAAGAAGGTCTCTGTGTGCAATTTCCTGCTTTCTCCATGGTTTTTTTTCAGGAGACAAGGAATTGAAAGTGTCTTAGGGAAGCAAGAGTTTGATTATGGTTTATCAAACATACAAAAGAAGAGCATAAAGAATTGAGTTTTCTAGAGGTTTTGATGCCTTTATCATTTATTTTGAGATTTGTGCCATAAAGGTTTTTTGAGAAGGTGTCATACTGGCAGAATTAGAGAACAAAAGTCCAAATTCTGCGTCGAGACTGCTAATATTCCCGTATTGTGATTTAATGTGGTTTGCTGGAGCCAGGCCATTTATGTAGTATCTGTTCAGCTTCACAATGACTCAGCCCCACTACCACAGTGCTGTCAATACATTCATTAAGCTTCATGTGGGTTTCTTTTTGAAATGGATGCTGATCTTCCCAAAGCTGGCCAGATCACACCCTCATTTCACATCTATTCCACTGCTGACTGGAAGAGCCTTGCATTTACTATTGACCTGCCTGGGATTACAGCCAATAGCTGAGCAACACAAAGCTCCACATCCCACACCAATTTTTGAAGCTGCTTCTCTCTAGAGGTGAAATATTTTTAAACACTCATTCAAGAAATAATTTAATTGATCTTTCAGATTCTATTATTCCCTCTCCTCAGGAACCAGTGACCGAAATTGGCTCTATTCCCATTTCAGCCACTTTCCTTTTATGCTGCTTGTGTAGAAACCTGTCAGCCACTGGGTTCAATCAGTGGAAGTCTAACTGGGGTTAAATTAGCCCAGCACTGTCAGAAGTGAAGGCAGATTTTGACATTTAGTCTGATGAGTCACATATGAAAACAAATAGTACAGAGAACTTACACCTTCACAAACAGGAGGAACATTGGGGAATGAGAGGCTAGAGAGCAGCCTGGCAGAGAGGGACCTGGCAGGACCAAGTGACAACTGGCTGAACAAGAACCAGCAGGATACCCAAATGACACAAAAGGCCAATGGCATCCTGGCTTGTATCAGCAATAGTGTGGCCAGCAGGGCTAGGGATGTAATTCTTCCCTTGAACTGGGCCCTGGTGAGGCCTCCCCACGAGGCCTGGGGGCAGCTGTGGGCCCCCCACTTCAAGAGAGAGATTGAGGGGCTTCAGTGGGTTCAGAGGAGCAATGAAGCTGGGGAGGGGACTGGAAGGAGATGCTGAGGGAATTGGGGGTGTTTAGCCTGGAGAAGAGGAGACTCAGGGGGCACCTTCTTCCTCTCTACAACTCCTTGAATGAAGGTTGTCATCAGGTGGGGATTAGGCTCTTCTCCCAGGCCACTAGCAGGGCCACAAGAGGGCAGTGCTTGGAGCTGCACCAGGGGAGCGTTAGTTTGGGTGTTAGAAAGCCCTTCCTCATGAAAAGGGTGCCCAGACCCTGGAATGGACTGCCTAGGGCAGTGGTGGAGTGCCCATCCCTGCAGCTGTTGAAGGACAGCCTGGTTGCGGCCCTTGGTGCCCTGGTCTCTTGATGTAGTGATGTTAGGTTCTGGGCTGGGCTGGATGAGCTCAGAGGGTTTTTCCAGCCTCAAAAATTCAGTGATTCTCTGAGCAGTTAGCTCAAAACTATTGTGCTTGATCAAGCTCTTGGTTGGATTTCACAGAACCTTTTTGGTGGTTACTACTGACTTCAGTTGTTTACACTTAAAACAAAATGCAGGAAATAAATTTTAACTTGAATTTTTAAAATTCCATTGTTTGGAGCTTTAAAATACAGCTATTCCCCTGTTCCCACACCCACCGCTTGGCTTATTGTGAAATAAATCTGCCATAAATTCCACTCAGAAATCTCAGGTAGTATAAACTGGGAAAGCGGTTTTGCTTTGGGAGACTTGGTCTTTTGCTTGTTTTATTTGTAGTTGTTTTACTTGAGTGCAGAAAAATCAAAAGAACTATGCTGTTATATTTCACAGGATGCTCTTTAATTTCTGGAACCTACTCAGAAAGTTCATTTTGACTTCTGCAGTTGATGATCTGAACTGCAGTGGCCTCCACATTATCATCAAATTCTGTCTGAAAACCATGCTTTGTCAGGGCCTTAATTTCCATATCAGAAAACCACTCTGGGGGCAGGGGAGAGTTGTTCAGTAAATAATTTTTCCCACCTGAAATTGGAGGGGTAATTTTTATGGTGTTAATATCTGTGTTCTGCTCTGCAGTAGCATGGTGGCTCAGCTTGGGCTCTGTGAGATATTTTATTTGCATTTCTTTGAAACAGGGTGCTTCAAACACTTGAGGCCAACAGTTTATTTTTAAATGCCAGGGGACTGCAGTATGCTGCAATGACTTTGGATTTGGACTTGGAGACTCTAGTCTTTAACACAAAAAATAATGATTTTTGTTAATTCCTCTGTTCTGGGACTCTCTGGTCTGTGCTTGGTAAGATTATGGAGTGTAAAATGAAGGTAGAATCATAAAATGTCTTTGATTGGAAGGAACATCCAAAGGGCATCTAGTCCAACCCCCTGCAAGAAGCAGGGACATCTCAATCAGATCAGGTTGCCCAGAGCCTTATCCAGCCTCACCTTGAATGTCTCCAGAGATGTCACCTCAACTACCTCCTTAAGCATCCTGTTACCCCTGGTAATCAGAAGTCTTTCATATGATGTATCTGTGCTCCTTTTATTTATTTCTAGTTTTATTTTCTGAAACTTTTTGGTCAAGTAATACTTCTGAATAGAAAAAGATTTCTTGAATCATAGAATTGTAGTGTTGGAAAGTACCTCCAAAGCTCATCTAGTCCAACAAATTTAATTAGTCCAGATAACCAAGGGTACAAATAAAAAAGAGCCCACTGCTGTCTAGAAAAAGTATTTTTCTAGTGAAATGTGTCAGAGTCTTCTCTTAGTTCAGGAGACCTTAGTATTTTGTTTGTCATAAAGCCAAAATCCTCATTCTGAAGTGAGAAATGCCCACGATTACAGTGGCAATAACAGTGATTAAAAATCTGTATTTTTGTGTAGTTATTACTCTCATGAGAGGTCTGTCAGAGGTCTGGGACCCTGCTGTACCTACACAACCTTAGCTTATAAAGGGCTGTCCTTGGCCCCAGATGCCAGTCTTTGTCATAGGAAGGCACCAAGCAGATAGAAAGGACCAAAACAGAGAAGTGCATGAGGCAAAATGGGACACAAGGTCTATTTTTGGAAATCTTTAAGCCACAGGGTCCTTCCTCTTATTAAGATGGATAACTGTACTGTATAGTCCCCATTCTTAGAAGCACTCATTCAAGTACTGAAAGGTCTATCAAGGTTGATTCAGTCTCAACTGATGACTTTGTCAAGAAGCAGGTTTAAGAGGTCTGAACCCCATGGGACCTCTCTGTCCTTTTTGCCATTTCAGTAGTTCTTTGATTTCTGTGAAGGGTCAGGCTCTGAATCATTTTCCAGAGCCGTGATAATCCTAACAGTTCTGTGTGAGTCATCCTCTCTTCGGCGAGGGGGAAACTCACACTGTAACTGTTGTAATGTGATAGTCAAAAATTATGGGAGGAATAATTTCATCTGCAGACTGCTTGAGAGACATGCAAATTGGGATTTTTGAAAGAACGGGAAAGATCCCTGACAAACCTGTTTCTACATAACGAAACCTTCACAGGATGATGGCTGCAAGACTAAAGTGCTGGCAGCAATCTGTGTGCAACCCTCAGCTGTGAATACAAGTCTTCCACATTTACCAAACTGAGAGTGCTGCCTTCACTTCAGATTTGTAAGAACAGAGAATAGAATTTCTCATGTATTCAGTCAAGATGCCAAGTCCCTTTGGTGGTTGAGTACCAACAAATGCTTAGTTGTGCAGATACTCAGTCTTTCAGTAACAGAGAACAGGGAGCATCTTACTCATTGATATTTATTGGTTCACTTGTGTAATGATGCTTTGCTACTTGACATTGTCCTGGTTGGGATGCTTCTGGTTCAGTTCCTATCACAGTACCGTTGGACATGGCTTGTCTCTTTCTCCATAAGGTTTTGAGCAATGCTTCTACAGCATCATAGAATGTATTTGGTTGGAAGGGACCTCTAAAGGTCATGTAGTCCAACCTCCCTGCAACAAACAGGGCCATCACTCACCAGACCAGGTTGCCCAGACCCATCCAGCCTGACCTTGAATGGTTCCAGGGATGGGGCCTCCACCCTGTCTCAAGGCACCCTGTTCCAGGGATCCACAAACCTCAGATGCAAGAAATTTTGCCTCCTGTCCAGTCTCACTTTGCCCTTTTCAAGCTTTGAACTATGACCGCTCATCCTATGATTCCCTGCCCTTGGGAACAGCCTTCCCCAGCCATCTGACAGGCCCCTTTCAAAGGCTGTCAGGGTGCTAGAAACACCCCCCCCCCCCCACCCTTCCTATGGAAAGGCAAGTTGGTTCTCAGTCACATCAGTTCCAAGTGCAAATATTGTGTGGGTTTTCTTTGTAGCTGTTGCTTTGTTTCTCCTAAAGGGCAACATATTGCAAACAGCAAACAAAGTTTAGAGCCTCTTTAGTAACTATGGCAACCATAGAGAGCTGGGCTTCAAAACTTAGGATGGACTCACAGGAGATGAATTGCTCTGCCCTTTCCTCAGACACCATGGAGTTAACAATCTAGATGTGCACAAAATACTCTCACAAATTAGAAAAGCAAGGTCCTGCCTAACCAGTCTCATCTCATTCTGACTGGGTGACCTGCTTGGATGAGGGGAAGGCTGCATATGTGGTCTACCTAGACTTCAGTAAAGCCTTCAACACAGTCTCCCACAGCATCCTCCTGGAAAATCTAGCAGTGCACCCTCCACTGGTTAAAAACTGTCTGGATGACCAGCCACAGAGAGTGGTTGTGAATGGTTCCCCATCCAGTTGTTGTCTAGTGACCACAGGTGTCCCCCAGGAATCAGTGTTGGGCACAGTTCTATTCAGAATCTTGATTGATGACCTGAATGAGGGGATCAAATATTCCCTTAGTAACTTCGTGGATGACACCAAGTTGAGGGGCCCTGTTGATCTGCTGGAGGGGAGGAGCGTGCTGCAGAGAGATCTGGACAGGCTGGGTCAATGGGCAGAGGCCAATGGGATGAGGTTTAACAGGGCCAAGGGCAGGGTCCTACACTTTGGCCACAATAACCCCCTGCAGCTACAGACTGAGGGATGAGTGGCTGGAGAGCAGCTTGGTGGAGAGGGACCTAAGAGTACTGGTTGACAACTGTATGAACAGGAGCCAGCAGGGTGTCCAGGTGCCATGAAATGCTAATGGCATCCTGGCTTGCATCAGCAATAGTGTGGCCAACAGGACTAAGAATGTCATACTCCCCTTGTACTGGACACTGGTGAGGCCTTCCCTTGAGTCCTGGGGACAGCTGTTGACCCCTCACTTCAAGAAAGAGGTTGAGAGGCTAGAGCAGGTCCAGAGGAACAATGAGGCTGAGGAAAGGACAGTAGTGAATGTCTGATGAGGAGAGGCTGAGGGAGCTGAGGGTGTTTAGCTTAGAGAAGAGGAGACTCAGGGGAGACCTTCTCCCTCTCCACAGCTCACTGAAAGGAGGTTGTAGTCAGGTGGAGGTCAGGCTCTTCTCACAGGCAACTAGTGTCAGGATGAGAGGGCAGGGCTTGAAGCTGCATCAGGGGAGGTTTAGGTTGGATGTTAGGAAGCCCTTTCTGGCTGAAAGGGTGGTCAGACCCTGGATCTGATCTGATCTGGTCTTCCCAGAGAAGTGGTGTAGTTGCTATCCCTGGCAGTGTTTAAGGACAGGCTGGCTGTGGCACTTAACGTCCTGGTCTAGGCTGTGGTGATGCTGGGTAATGGGCTGGGCTGGATGATCTTGGAGGCCTCTTTCAACCTCAATAGTTCTGTGATTCTATGAATACTCCAAAAATAACCTGGAAGGAACTTGCAGTGTGGGCTCCTTAGCTGGTGTCCCTATTGCTTAGTAAGTAAATAAATGTCTCCCAGAGCTTTGTCTTTGTTACCATTAATAGAGGTCAAGATCTGCAGAATGGTGCAGGGCTGGAGAGATTGTGAGAGGCCTTTTACTCTTTTTGGTAATCATCAGCATCTAATGTCTCAAGACATTTTTTCTCTCAATGTAGTAATTTAAACAGTGGCATAGCTGACTGTTAGAACAAACATTTTCATCTGTTTTTGGTTCCTATCCAAAGGTGACTTTAGTCAAAGGCCATCATAAGCATCATTGAAACAACTGTAATGAAAACCATTAAGATACTGGATCTTGAGGTGTGCCAATAACTCAGATTGTCTCTGTACAGTAGAATGAGAAGCATCTGGTTTTAAACAGATGGGTAGCACCGATCTCTGGTCTAACCAAGGTAATTTTGTTATACTTTATGCTACTCTTTTCATTTCCTGAGTACTTTTTATGATAAGCCATAAACTCTTGGAGTTTCATGGATGTTTCTTGATTTGCATAGTTGATGGAGCTGATTTGAAAGGCACTAGAAGTCATGCCCTACTTTTCATAAATCATTAAGAGCCATATATTTTATACCTCCTTAAGTTTGTACACATTAAGATTACATGTGTTGCTAAATAATGATGGATGCTGAATACAAAACAGAGCAGATTATTTGGAAGATAGGTAGCTCATTTTTTCCCGTCCTAAACAATAAAATCCCTGATGAAAGCAGTCAGAGAGATGAAGAGACAGAATTTGAAGAGATGAGCTTCTCACTAAGACACTAACAGCGGGCTCTGTCTAGAAACAGCTGCAGAGGAGGAAGATCTGTTTGGGTTATTTATTATTAATATGGCAAGAACTACATGTTAAAAAAGGACAAAAAACCCCTCAAACAACAAATCCCACCCCATTTTTCTCCTTGGTGTTTAAATCAGCTTCAGGTGCCCATGACCAAACCTCTTAAGTTAAAGCATCATGGCAGCACCCTGGGTTCATCCCTGAGCCCTCAGCATCACACTAGCTGTCTGAGAACCAATGGATATGAAAGATAACCCTTCTCCATCTTCCTTCGTGATAGATTCTAACTCTTTTTTCCCCCTCTTTTCTCTTTTTTTTAAAGTGTTTCTCATTCTCTGTCAGTACACTTGTTTTTCTTTACTGTAATATTCTCCTCACATTTACTGTGTTTTAAAGACCCTGGGAAATCAAACCTGGGACACACAGAATCACAGCATGGTGGAGGATGGAAGAGTTTTCTAAAGATCATCTAGTCCAACCTCCCTGCCAGAACTTCTTATCGAGAAGACTGCTTTCCCCTGGACCTTATTTGATAGGAAAAAAAGCAGGTGCACACATTCATATGTTGCTCACATGCCCTTGGAACAAATATCTGGCTCCTGCTTAAATCCCACTGGTCTGTTTTAGTGAAAGGTCTGACCTAACACGAGGATCTGAGCTCAGCAGAGCCCACAACAAGTACTTACATGTCAGCCAAAGCAGTTCTAGTGGCTTTATACTGGAGAGAAAGCAGTAGCCTTCTTGTAGGCATCATTCTAAAGCTAAACCTGGTTGCTCAAGAAAGCCCAGCAGTAGAGTCCACTGTTGCTCTCAGGCTGGAGACATTTAAATTCACCCTATTATCTCTCAACAGAGAGCCCTGAGTAGGATTAATGGCTATTTGGGTCCAAGTAGGACATTATTTTAAGGCACTTCTCGCATCCCAAACAATCCTGCTTCTGTCTTGCTGAATCTAGGTCAGTGTGCAACAAGCAATGCAATATTTAAAAGGGGAGCAACCAGCGGGGATGTCATCAAGTTCAAAATACCCAAGTGAAAGCAGCAAGTCCTCGCTGGCCAGCCCTGCCAGCAAGGTTGATGTCTGCATCTTACATTAGGCAATTCTTGGAGAAAAATGGGAAATAATTCTGAAATCATGGCCTGGAACCCAGACAACCTCCATGCGCAGCATTTCATACTGGATAGTTCTAACCAGGCAGATGCAGGGTAGGACATAGATCCTTTACCAAATGTATAGAAAGCCTAGAAGTGTCTTAGGTTTTGCATTTCTCCTTGGGGTCAACTTTCTTAAGTGCAAACTTTCCAGTGCCTGAATTTTAGGCAATTCTGTCCTTTACTGGACCTGGCCCCATGCCTCTTCTTGAGATGGCCATGGTTTTATTCCCAGCACAAACCAGGTGTGCTTACATCTGTGTATTAAATTCAGAGTCAAAGAGGTTATAGGAGAAATTATGGGAGGATAGGATATATTCCCCATATATCCTGTTTCCTTTACAAAAACCCCTCCCTGCTATTAATTCAATCATCCTTAAAAGGAGAGGATGAGGAAATGTAGTGACATAATGCAATTTATACAGTTATTTACCCCTGATGTCATTATGGACACGCAGAGATATTGGAATAAGCATTAAAGCAGTGATTAGTAAAACTATGGGATTTAAATGCAGTTCTACCCAGAGTAAGCGATACCTCCTGCAGAGCTGAAGACTGCTGGGTTGGTAGACATGGTTCTCTTCTATTTGATTCCAATATTGTTAGGAATTTTCTTTTGGTATACTGGAAGGGTTTCTAAAGTACAAACAACATGTAATACTGATTCTTTGTGAAAGCAGGTAGAAGATGCAGAGTATTGATGAGGAAAAAGTGCTCGTTGCTTCCAAAGTTGCTCTTTTCTATTGATGAACTCTGGTTTTACGTCAAGGTGTCTACTTTGATGAACTGGATAAAAGCTGTTAACATGTGAGAGAGAAACCTGGGTGCTGCAAATCACTGTAGCCCAATTTTTCCTTCAGCTTCCAGGTGCTATAGTTATTATTGTTCAGCCACAACATTTTGACCAACTCACCTTTGCTACCACCTCAGCACAGCAGCAGCCACAGCTTAGGTCAGAGCAAACTTCCCAACCCTTGATTATTTAAGAGTGCCCAAGGGAAGACATGGCAACAGAGCATTAGACTGACATTTACCAGTAGTAGTCTTATCAGCCACCAACAGTTGAAGGATTTCCTGCATTGGTTGCATTTAATATTTGGCATTTTTTCCTCTCTGTTCTCCTATTGTAAGCCTTTTGGAAAGATACTGAAAAATCACCATCTGCTGTCATCCTCATCCCCAAACCTCCTGCCTCAGCCACGCATTGGGTGTCCTAGAATGTATAGTCCAGAGGACCTGTGTATGGTGCAGAGCCAGCAGATATGTGGGACAACTCACCACAAAATTTTGGCTAGAATTTAGGCTGAGTAAGCCCTGCTTAGGACACCTGAGTGATGCCCCTGATTCAGGGAACAGCTGAAACACGCAAGTAAACCATGTGCTGCCATCTCAGCCTCAGTCCCTGTGACTTCTGTTGGTGTCTTCAATGACCCTGAGGTACAGCATTGCTGAAACGCTGGAGGTTAAAGCACAGTGTTTACATCAAAGAGGCAGGTGATTGGTCAGAGCCTAGCAATGTGAATCCTTGTTCTTGCCTCAGGGTTTCAAACCTTGTAATACTGAAACTTTGTGACAGGCCCAGAATCCAGTAAAGTTTGCCTTTTGAGGAGCTGGAATATGTGCCAGAACAGTCATTGACTTGTGCTTTTGCTTCTTACTCTCCAGGCCAAGTGAAATGTCCCCATTTTATCACTCTTTCACTACCAGGAATTTGTATAGTGCCTAATAAAGGGTCACATCATATCATTGGGTGTATAAAACATTCCCATGGTTAAACATTCCAATGGTGTAGATCCTTTTGCCTCTCCCAAATTTCAATGTGTGGTCATGAGTGACAGCTGCCATGAACTCCTTACAGTGATCCCTGAAAGGGGCTGTCAGAAGCCTTAAGAAGACACAAGAGGAGGGAATGATAGGATGAGGGGTCATGGTTTGAAGCTGAAAAAGGGCAAATTTAGGCTGGACATGAGGAAAAAGTTCTTGAATCTAAGGGTGTGGGATCACTGGAACATGCAGCTTCAAGAAGTGCCTTGGACAAGATTTTTTTAAAAGACCCCTTTTTTGACTAAATCCTCATACAAGTCAAGTTCAGCAGGGTGCAAATTTGTTCAGATATACCTTAGGAAATTCAGGTGGGCTCCCTGCTTCATCCCACTTCCCCCAACAGCACAGATAAAGTGAAATCACAGTCAAAAGCTCTACTTGTGAAATTAGAGTGGAAGAATATACTGAGAAAATATAAGGGGTAAGAATTCATTACAAAAACCACTAAAAACCCCAACCCAGTTACTCTGCTGACTTTTGGGATACAGGGATCCCTTAGAGGGGAGTAGGGAAGCAGAAGAGCTAAGCAGAGAAAATGAAGTAGATGCTGCAGCCTCTATTTTCTGATCCAGCAGCCAGATGCTGCAGATTCAGGCAGACTTGTGATTTGCCTCTGGGGTCTGGAAAGGAATTAAGAAACAGTAACCAGTCTCCTATGGGGTATCCAGTCTCAATAACCAGTAAAATCATAATATGAAGGCCTGTTCCTCAAAGATAATGTAAGTGCTATGTGAAATGGATGCTACAGTACCTTTATGTTGAAGTCCTAAAAATTTCCTTTCTCTCATGTTCCTCCAGTATAAACCTTGGGGAAAGGTTTAACATGGCTGTGTTGAACATAGAGTGCCCACTCAGGGCAAAATGACCAGAAGAAAACAGATAATATCAACAATCATGTAATTTCTCTAGGCTGTGTTGAAACAAAGTCATTGAAACCCTCCAGTGATGTATGACAGCACAATTTGAGAAGCTCGGGAGAATGGAGAGCAATTGTTTCGTTATAACCCAAAGTGATAAATTAAGGGAACACATATGAACTCAATCTCTTTGGGCTTAACTTTCAATAATACAAATATAACCCAGTACAGGTACTGTGAAAGATTATATATCCTGCTCTGTAGAACCATGCGGTCAATATATCTATCGCTAGCAGCTTTCCACTGTGATAATTAATTCTTGCAGGGCACAGTTCATTGGTTTAGGTTTGGGGTTTGTTTTTTTTTAATATATGTACTTATATGCACATATAAATCCTGCCTTAGCCTCCAAGCCGGAGAATTTGCAGGTTTGTAACACAGCCCGGACAGGATCAGTTTTGACTCTGTCATTTTGTTGCTGATAAGGCAACTTTTTTCCATCAGCTCTGACAGCAACACACGTATGAGCCACCCCCTCCTTACTTCTAGCAGGAGCAGGTTCTCATATAGCTTTGATTTTTCTGTTTGTGAGGCATATTCTCTTACATCAGGAGCAGGCATGCTGAAAATTGGCTTTTCCAACTGGATACAAGCATATAAACTGTTGGCATCACCCATGGCAATTACTGCTTCAAGAACCCTGAAAAAATCACCCTTCCCCTGAGTTTGCAAAGTGAAGCTCTGCCACTCTCCTTGTGTGTATTTGACTGAAAGAAATCCTTATGCTTTCAGGAATTTTCTCTGTATTTCAGTAGCAGCTTAGAGAAAAAGTTAGAGTAGGTTGTTTTCATTAGGAGGGTTTTTGTTTGGGGTTTTATTTGTTTTTTTGTTGTTTGTTTTTAAAGAGGAAACAGAAGAGAAGGCAGGGACATCCCTAATTTTACAGCTTTTATTTGATCCAATCTTAGAATTCTTTCTACCATCATCCCTCAAATTAGTTTCACTCCACAAGATTAAACAGAGAGGAAATTTCAAGGAGAACATTGTCACTGGAAGGCAAACAGCAAAACAAATAACTGAACCAGGTAAATGCTTGTACCTGATCATCTTCATATGAACAGGTTTCCAAGCTTCTGTGTGGTCACAAGGGATGGAAGAAAAGGGGCAGGAATATCAGTTTTCCGTTGACAGTGGTTTTCTCGGGTGGTTTTATTCCATCTTTTTCCTTAAAGGTAGTTCTTGTGTAACATGAAGCAAGGCTGTGTCCCAGCACCAGCCATCACAGAATCACAGAAGAATCCTGGTTGGAATGGACCTCCTAGATCACCAAGTGCAACCACCCCCACCCCAACAAAAACCTAAATCCCTGATCAAAAAAACACAAACCAATCCCCTGCTGCCACTCTCGCAGGGTGTGAAGCACCATGGCTACACAGCTCTTAAACACCTCCAGGGATGGGGACTCCACCACCTCCCAGGGAAGGCTGTTTCACCTCCCCACTCTTTCTGTAAAGAACTTCTTCCTAAGATCTAATCTAAACCTCCTCTGCCTCAACTTCAGACCAT